>JAAAKE020084013.1:0-22856 GCA_010014785.2 Anisolabis maritima | reverse complement strand
ACTATTTATTAAAAAAAAATTTTTTTTTTCTAAAATTTATATTATTGTCATTTTCTATAAAAAAATAGTAAAAATGTTTTTTATCATTATTGAGTGAAGTGAAATTTAAATAGAATATATAAATAAAATAAATAAAATTTTTTTAACTTCAAGCTTTTTTAATACTTTTTTTGATAAATTTCATTCATTTTTAAGCGTTCGATTTTTTTTTGCACTTATTTTTTTTTGAATTCTTATAAAATATAAATACAAGAAATTAATTAATTATTGTAAATTTTATACTTTATTTTTTATAAATTTTATTAAAATAAAAAAAATAAAAGAAATGATAAATTTGAGTAGAATTTTGAAAACATGGGGAAACAAAAAGACCAAAATAGCCTCATTTTACAATAGTTTGATCATCAGAATAGCTCATTACAACCTTCCTCTAAAAAAATGTTGAAATGCCCAGAAAATGGAGGAAAGAAGTAAATGAAAAAAAAATTGATGAAATGAGAGTCAAGAGAGTAATATTGAGTTGGCCTAAAAAATTATAGCAGCAGCAGGAGGAGGAGCAGTTCGATCGTTGAGGAAGCATTGGGAGAACAGAAAAAGGCTCGTCTTAGATCTAAGCGCGAGCTAACTCGTGGTATACATATAAATATGGAAACTTATTGAGGTGTGCTATTCTTTAGGTTCTAGGCTAGTTTTTTTTAACCTAACCCTTGGTGCAAAGGGAGAGGTATCACTTCATGTTCCAAAGATCAGTGCTTCGCTTCCCTTCCTGAGCGACAAAAATGTATTTATATAGAAAGGCTACCAATTAATATATTTATTAATTATTAATTAATATTAATAAATAAGGACAGAGTCTAAATTGCCAAAGATGCCGAAAAAGACTCCATATATATAAATAAAAAAATATATTTTTACCAAATTTCTTTTAAAAATAGCGAACTTTTGTAATCACACCTTTTTTGACTTTTCCAAATAAGCAACAAAAAGCCATCCTTTAAACGAATCAACTGTTTTTGTTTTGATGTAGATCGGTCTGTGGACACGTATAAAATAAATTCACTAGAAAGTATTTTTATGAAATTTTATATTTAAATATTTATTCGGAAGTAGAATCTTAATTTAAACAATTTTGGTACTTATTCGTCCAAAAATTTTAGTTTATAGATATTTTTTTTTTAATTCTTTATTATCAATATCAACAAAACTAATTTTAAATAGATGGATCTGTACCAAAAGTTTATCAAAATGGGATAGTTATTTGTGAATCTTAAATATGAAATTTTGGAAAATTTATTCATATAATTTGAGACGATAGGTTTTGTACACAACAGTTTTTAAAAATTAAAATTTAACTTCCCCATCCAAACAAAATATTGTCTAAAACTCAGCTTAAATCTAGCCTTTTTCTTCTTTTCTTTTTTTTATTTCCATTCTCTACTTACCCCTATATTCTATTAATAAGTAATTTGATCTCATATTTTTTTATTTGGGTTCATTTTTTTTAATGGATTCTTTAGGATCTCCTAATTGAATCGCCAGCCTTTCATTACTTACCTCTTGTGTAACCAATTCCTTGGAAAGAAGTAGGAGAAATTCTTCTTTTACTCCTTCCATCGGAAGGCGTGACACAGCAACTTCTTCGAGAATCATTGTTTTGGAAATCCTGTTAAATCAGAACTAACAATTAAAGAATTATTCCATCAAATTAATTTATTTAAAAGAAAATCTTGCCTCTTAGAATTTGATCAGGTTCCTCTAGATCAACTCGAGAACCCCTAAATATCAAAATATTTCCGCGACTCCCCAAATATTTATTTAAATAATACTTTTTCTATGGATTATAATAGCATAAAATAAAATACATTTATAAACTTATGAACTATAATTTAATGAGATCTCTCTGTTGCTGGACACTTTCCAATCATTTTTTATAATAATTTTCATATTATTTTATTGTAATTGTAAAAGTATTTCAATTATAAAAATTAACAATTTTTTCTAAAATTTTGGAATCTTAAAATTCTTTCGGTTAAGAACCTTTTTAGATTACATGTGAGTAGTTTTCAACGACATTTTATGTAATGTTTTACCTGAAAAGGACAAATTATTTTTAAATTTACATATTATTATCATTTATTTTCAGATAATTCTGATTTTATACAATTTTTTAATAATCAGATATTAAGTACAAATGATCTCAACCGATATGTCAAAACTGCAAAATTTTTTAATTAGCAGGAGAATGAAATGGTTTTTAGTTCCGAGGTCAATCGTTCAAGGGAGAGGAGCTACCTAAGATTTTTGAAAATTTGAAGACCTTGATGATCTAAATCATAAACATTAAATGTCCAATTTTTATTCAATTGGAAGTGAATCTCCATCTTGTTCCAGAGGGGTTAGAGTTGTTTGTCAATATTTCTGACTTTAAAAGAAAGGGGTATGAGTTTGGATCTCCAGTTTTCATTTTATCTTTACCTGTCGTCATATAATTAAGATTATTCCTGACGATCACCATTTTTCATCGAATTATTTAATTCAATATGGTATAAATAATTATATGTGAATAACAGTATAGTAAATTAATAAATAATGGAAGTGTTGGAAAATCTATATGTCTAAAGAAGCCGAAGACAAAACATTAACAGTGAGAATTTTTTCAATTTTCAACTCTTCTAAGAACTGTTGTAATTTCGTTGTATATTTTAATATTCCAAAAAAGTTTATTTATTTTTTGCCAATAAATTAGGTAATAAAAATATATATAACTCGAAATAGAAAAAAGGTAGACACTAACGAAACCAACTTCAACCGAATAATCGACATAACATATGCTCATTTGACTTAAAAGTTTAAAAAAAATTACAATAATATCGAACAACATTCACAAAGTGTTTAGAGAATATTTACTAAAATAAATGAAAACGTTCATATACATTCATTGAAAAGAATGTATTTTAGCAATAGACCATTCATATTCCTAAGTTCTAGTTCTAGTTCATTAGAAGTAATTCAATTGATTCAAGTAATCTTTAAAAAGAATTTAAAAAAAAGAAGAAACTCATTCTAAAAAAAAAAACTTTCAGAGTAGAGTTGTCATTATTTTGAAATTGATCACTCTGAAAAAATTTGTTTAAACAGAAGATTTATATATATATTGAAGAAAAAAATTGCAAGTTTTGTTTCTCTATTAAAAACTCTGTTATCATTATATTAATTTGTCTGAATAAAATTAGTATTGTTAGATATATGAATTTTTTTCATTTTAATCAATTGCAAATTTATTTAATAATTTCTAAATATCCAAATTGTTGTTAGAAAAAATTGTGAAGGAAGGTATATACACCAAGAAGAAAGCCAGGTATAATAATTGTTCTAAGCCAACTTTTTACCCAGGGAAGATTTTTATAGACAGCATATATATATAGCAAATTTTACATATATTTTTATAATATTATTATGTATTTTTATTTAACTTTACAAAATGTTTTTTGGATAAAAACTTTATTTGATCTTTAATATATGTGGAAAAAAACTTGTGGATTTGAGGATTTGGGACAGGCCTTAATTTTTATTCACTGAAAATTTAGTTTCATTTTCTAAGATAGTAATACATTTTTATGGACTTAAAAATTCTTTTAATAGGAGACTAGAGCCATTTTAATCCGCCTCATACATTATTCCCTTTTTTTTTAAGATACACAGGTATAATACAGTAATATGATACATAATGATTATATCATAATCCCGTAATCCTTCTTACGTTAAATATCATAGAGCTAAATAAAATCTCCCTTTTTTTTAATTTAAATTTACTTTCTTATTCATATTCGAACATAAGCGTCGACACCTGCCTTGAGAGTACATTGCCCCACCCTTCCCTAAGATAAAAAAAAATATTTTTTAATTAATAATAAATGTTTCTTAAATAAGCCATTCACTAAATACTTTTTTATGTAACTTGTAAATAAATCCAAATTCCTTTAATGAAAAATGTTAACTTTATTATTTTTTATAGTGCATTTTCCCGAAAAAGAAAAGTTTTATGGCCACTTCGACCATGTATCCGTGATTGCCTCGAAATAATTCCACAATGGAATGGAATGTTTTCATGTATTCCTCATTTGAAGATTTATTAAGTTCCATCTACTCGTCGACAAAAAAAGGGATTATTCATTTCTGAATCTGACAATAAAGTAAGAACTATCTTTTAATTTCTTCTTTGAAATTATTGTCTGTTTTTTAGTTAGAAAAGATTAAAGATATTGGTCATAAAAATAGTGAAATTATTTATTTATTTATTTTATTAGAAAAAAATTTGTTTTATTTAAGAGCTGTTGGTTTTCTAAAAGAAAGATAAAATTTTGGTTCTATAAAACTTTGAGATTCTCCCCATTCATGTTATCCTTGCTAATTTAATCAATATTCATAATTATATGTACAACTTCCAAAAAAGTCAATTGATTTTACTTCTTCTTCCTTCAACGGAAACTTTTTGTGGTTCCCTGAGTCTAAAAAAAAAGGATCTAGTAGCTAAATTATCCGTCTGTCTGTCTTTGACTGAACAAGATATCTCAAAAACGAAAAAACGTTCGAGACTTTATATTTAAGCTAGGTTCCTACGCCTCGAAGGTTTTCAATAAAATCGGCTAAAGACTTTACTTTACTGATATACTTTTTAAATTTTTTCAAATTCTCTATAACGATTTTGATTAAAATTCATAAAACAATTATTTGAATAAAAAAATAAATAAAACGTAATCTAAGTCCAAATTTGTTTAGGCTCACTTTACTCCTCTACGTTTTTAGGTTTTTTATGATTTTCTCTTAAACTACTCTAACGATTTTGATTAAATTGGCTGTACTTATAATAAATTAGATAATCTTTAATATGTAAAAAATCATTTTCCACCTCAAAATGTGTGAGGCCCGCAATTTACGATTTAAAAATCCTTTTAAAAAAAGATAGAACAACTCCTTGACAAGGTTAATTAAAAATTAAATAAATATTTATAATTAATTGAATACAAAACCTATCATACCAACGAAAAATCTCTAAGGGATTTGTAAAAAGGGAGGAAGTCAACCAGTAGGGTAGCCTCTATAGAAATAAAACTCCCAAAATATGAAACGTTTCGGTTTTAATTATAATAGATAAAGCCATCATCAGTCATTAGAGCTGAAATGTGCAGTAAAATTAAAAAACAATTTACAAAATAAATTTAAAATAATAACTTACAGTATATGCAGATTCAATGTATTTAGACATTAATTTAAAATCGCATATAGTGTTGTTGTATATTACAATATACAAAAATATATATAATATATATAAAGTGTACATAGGTAAAGTAATGCTCATCAGTACTGATATGGCAATGTATTTAGGAAGAATAAAAATTATTTATCAATTACAACCAAATAAAATAAATATTGGGAATCAACGATCTTGATGAGATCACTGACCCATAATACAAATATAAATATAAAAAAGCCGAAATCTTATTAACTAAAACTTTTCTGTGACCCCAAGAAAATTATATTTATATAAACATGTTTTTATTTAGAAAGTTTTTACATTTTATAATTTTCTATTTTTTGTCAGCTATTATAAATGAATTGAATTGAATTGAATATTACAATTTTTTTATGCAATCTGACCAGCATTTTTTTTAAATTAGCATATAACAATTACTACTAAGTCCTATGCAATCAATCTGATAGTTGAGAGCTCTATGGCCAGAGATCTTAATGAAGCATTTTTCAGCTATCAGACGTTTACATGTATTGTCTATCTTTATCAGAATGATGGCTCCTCCAAAATCGAATCCATACTTTGTATGGACACTAAGGGCCGTTGAAGATTGTTTGTTTTTTACGCTTAAATCATGGTCCCTTTTTCTTTCAGAGAATCTCCAAGAAATATGCCCACATAAATGCTGGTGGGGTGAAAGCAATTCAGGCACTTAATTAAATAAATAACATTCTGTTGCTCATGCTGGGCTATCCTATCTTTGTTATTAAATATAAAAGATATGTTGTCAGATGATGAGAGCGCCATACGAATGTTATAATGTTTAAAGATTTTCTAAATTTTATCAGAAAACTCAGGCACGTAGATGAGGGGAAAAAATACCTCCTCATTGTTAGGAAACAGACAGAGTAGGAGCTAAACGTACCCTCTCCATTTTATGATGGAAATTCTGATAGTGGAATTAATGACACATAATGGATAAGAGTTGGACGACGCCACCCTTCTCAATCTATCAATATTTCTCCCAATAAACACCTCGTCACAAAGAGAATAGATTCTTCTTAGGATGTAATCTAAGGTGTTCATTTTGTATATAAAGGGGCAATGGGAGAAATAATTGATAAATCTTCCACTGTCAGATGACTTTGTATAAAGGTCAAACGAAAGAGTGCCATCACATATCTCTGATCTGTGTACAGCTACCCATCTCATCGTGAAGAAAAATCTCTAAAAATACAAGGTAATAAAAAATTGGAATCCTAGGAGACCTGACGCAAAAAATCTGATGAGACAGTATATCACACAACTTTCAATATCTTAAGAAGGAGTAAGTTGTGTGATGTGCGGCTGTGAACCAGATTTTTTATTTTTTAACATTCAAGAGTTGGTAAAATAAATCTTATTTTTTAAATTGTAGTACCTCGACAAACAAACTTCAACGCTAATCTTTTCATTCAAATTTTTCGATTCTAAAGCTCTGAAAATTTATTAATAAAATAAATTTATTCTCAAAATGGAGTAAGAGTAGGAAGGAGGGCAAATGACCATCGAGGAGACCTCATTGAGAAAAAGCAAAATGACCTTAGGAACGGAATCAAGTTCTTGGCTCATGTATATTTTTTGAATATAATTTTTTCTATTAAAAATTTTAAAGATTATTCCGCTCCATTAAATTTTCCAATATATCTTTAACAATCAATATATTTTTTATTATCATTTTAAGGAAAAGTTAAAAAATAATTTTATTTAAACCAAGTATTATTTTTATTTTTTGTTTAATGAAAGCCACCAACTTTATTAAATAGTCAATAAATAATAGCACCGTCGAGTGAACATTCGAAAGTAGTGAGAATATTTGAATTGAAAAAATTGACAAATAATACATTCTTTAAAATACTATTTCCTAATACGATTTCTTTACTGGGCCTATAAAGATGACTTAAGTTACAATTTTTTTTTTTTATATACACAGTGTGGTGGGATCGTGTAAAGCCAACAGCCAAATAAGTGAAAATTTTTTTTTTAAATTCTAAAGCTCTGAAAATTTATTAATAAAATAAATTTATTCTTTAATCAAGTTAAATTTGTTCATATAGATATATTTTTTCTCAGAATGAATTTGAATATCTAGAAGGCAATCTACATATTTTGGAGTCTGGAAGCTAGTTTTTGAATGGCCTTTAAATATACTGTGGAAATATACTCTACTGAAGAGTTAATTTTACAGACAATAATTTTTATTTGTTCTTTTTTTATTTTTACTTAACCTCCCCAATTCACGACCAACTATCCAAATCCACCATTTCTCTCATATTATATTTACAAATTGCTTGAAGACCTTTATTTGGCCCTGCTTTGAAAAGAAACACAACCATAGATAAGGAGCTCTAAACACTTATTGACGGTTAGTACTTAATTAAATGTGTTTAAAAAAATTAGAGTGTTCCTTGGCTCAGGCCCCATCTTTATTAAAAATTTTAAAATTATTCCGCTCCGATTAAATTTTCCAATATATCTTTAACAATTAATATATTAGCTACACAGAACTGGATCTTCACTGCTGAACATATAAATTTAATTTTTTTAAATTTGAGTCTCCTATATTAAATTTAAGTTATTATCTTCATTAAAGATTCGCCCTTATGAATTACTTTTTTTATACGATATGAAACTGTCATAACAATTCATTTACATTTTTGGAAGAATAACCTATAAAAAGAAAAAATTTACTTCTATATTGACGGTAAGCTATTTAATTTAATTAATTAATTTTCAATAATCAAGTATAGATACAAAGAATTAACTTTTT
This sequence comes from Anisolabis maritima, assembly GCA_010014785.2. NCBI lineage: Eukaryota > Metazoa > Arthropoda > Insecta > Dermaptera > Anisolabididae > Anisolabis > Anisolabis maritima. Next base: position 14,796 of record JAAAKE020084013.1, on the reverse strand, counting down.
CTGTTTTATATTAATCATTAGCTTTTTTGTTCTCTGAAAGTTCCTTAGGATAAGTTTTTTATTATTTTATTAACGAAAATCAAGATTAAAAAAAACTCATGGAAAATTTATTTTTTAGTTTACTAATTTTACTACTGTTCCTGGTTTCCTGTTGATCTTTTATTCTTTTTTTTAGTTTATATGATTATTTTATAATGTTGCAAAAATAATGTCCGTTTTTGTTATGTCAAACTTTAATGCATTTTTTTACTAATAAAGTTTTGCAAAAATGTTGTCAAGTTATATATTATTTTAAAGGGCATTAGTTGCCCTATCTATTTGCGCTAAAAGTATTACTTTTAACCACTGTTTCAAAAAGTTGTTTATTTTTTTGTTACAGATGGAAAAATCAGAAATTCGCGCAATTTTTTTGTATGAATTCAAAGGCACAAGAGCGGCAGAGACGAGCCTAAAGTTAACCAGACTTTTGGTGAGGGTATTGCTAATATACGTCGTTGGTTCGAAAAATTTTGGAACGGCGAAGAAAGCCTCCTGGACGAGGAGGGTCCGGGTCGGCCTGGCGCTGTCGATAATGAATAACTGAAGCAAATTGTTAAAGCTGACACATCGAAGAAGAAGAGAGATTTGCATGACCTAGGAAAAGTGTAAAAGCTCGACAAATGGGTTCCACATTAACTCACAGAAATGAACAAAAATCGTCGTTTTGAAATTTGCTCTTCCCTTCTTTTGAGCAACAAAAATGACTCATTTATTGATCGCATTGTGACCTGTGATGAGAAATGGCGGCTCTACGATAACAGAAATGTTTGGGTCAATGGTTGGACAAACATGAAAAGTCGAAACACTTTCCTAAGCCGGATTTGCACCCGAAAAAGATGTTCACTGAATGGTGGTCTTGTGGCTTAACTATCTCTTCTATAATCTATATCTACTATAACTTCTTAAAACCGGGTGAAACAATAACTGCCGAGAAGTACTGTAGAGAAATCGATGAAATGCACCAAATTTTGCAAAAGCAGTGTCCAGCATTGATAAACAGAAAAGGACAGATTCTTCTTCATGATAACGCACACCCACATGTTGCACGGGAGACCCTGCAAAACTTGGATACGAAAGTCTGCCTCATCCGCCCTATTCGCTAGACTACTCCCCGACTAATTTTTATTTGTTCGAAAACATTTAACGAACTTTCTAGATGGGAGAGTGTTTAAAATCCAGACCGATGCCGAAATTGTGTTTAAAGATTTCATCGAATCTAGAGAACCGGACTTTTTCGTAAAAGGCATTAATAAGCTCTTATCACGTTGGCAAAAGTGTATAGATCAAAATGGTTCTTACTTCGATTAAAACGGTTTAATAGAACTGGAGATTTTTGTGTTTAAAGTTTTGCATTAAAAACGGACATTATTTTTGCAACAAGCGAATATATTTTCTTAATTAAGGAATATATTGTATATTTAGAAGAAATGTAAAAAAAACATAAAATTTAAAATATAAATTTGATTTATTTGAAATCTATAGGCTTGCTTATTCATTATTGTATAAATTACCAGGAACAAGACATGAGGCTAAGTATTTAGAGAAAAGGGACAAGAATTCTTTGGAAAAAGAAAAAAATGAATCCTTGAAAAAAGCAAAATAAATGGATATCTTTTAAGGTAAATAAATATATTTTATTATTGCTATTTTATATGATAGCGTTTCACCTAAAAGAGGGAACCAAAAACAAGAGGTTTAGTTACAAGCCTCCGCAAAGTAGCAGACTAGAACATTCGAGTCAGCTAGAAATTGGATAAAATTTTGAGATACTTCTAGGAGTTAAAAATTGTGGTTGTAGAGTTTACTGGCCTATAGCATTTTTAGAATAAGCAAAAAAGTCTAAAGTTTTGGCTTAATAAAATAGTAGAGGCATTTTTTCTAAGATTGTAAATTAATTTTTTACAAAAAAGATATTTGTAGCAAGATTGATCATAGTCGGGAAATAGAGTAATCAGAGTAATCGGAATGTCCTATCACATAATTTTGCTTATAACCAACTAAGCATACCAAGTGCAACTCCAATAGAACATGGCAAATTGGACTTGAATCCACAAAAAAAGGAGAAGGAGAGTTCCGTCTTGGATCTTTCTTTTCTCCCTCCTGAGAACAATATCCTTCAGGTTCCGACCTTTTCTCTCTCAATTAATTTATTGATTTTAAAAATAATCCGAAAATTTTTCTTGCATTCAAAATATTAAATTTTTATTATGATGGCCATTCTATTAGAAATGCTCTAATCCCTAAAATCATCGACTAACCACCCAATCGATGAACGGAGTTAATTCCAGAACTATTTTGCCTGTTTTCATCCTAATTATTAACACCTATCAAAAAAAATTTGATATTAAATCTTAAGAAAAAATTCCTGGTAATTTCTGATTAATAATCTCCGCGAAGTAAAACAAATATCTATATTAAAAAGTTTTATTCTTTTGGACGTCAACTTTCTGATTTATTCTTTTAATTTTTCTTTTCTTTTATTTTCATTGAAAGTATTAGTAATTATTATTTATTTTATATTTATTTTCAATTAAATGAAAGAATTATTTAATTAGGCAAAAATAGTATGTTTTTTTAAAGATAATAAGGAATTATAAAATAAAAAAACCTCAAAAAAAAAGTGATTGCATAATATTTTTCTGTTTTCTCTGGACCAATGAGGCGTAGCCATCGATTGGCTTGGTTGGCCACTTTCGCCCGACGGCGACCACCGAATCTAATGCAGCCTGTTTCCTTGTTTGCCTCCCCAACTACAAAGACGTGGTCCTACTTGACCTGATAGCCAAACACAACGATAGCAGCTTCATGACAGTTGTAAGTGATTATTAATAATTTAATTTGATTATTCAAATGATCATGATTTATATAATAATCAGTATTTTTAGGGCATAAAATTTGTTTAATCACCTTTATAATAGAATAATAAAAAAAAAAAAAAAAGAATTAGATAATTTGATTTAGTTATAAAATTTTTTATGATATGATTTCAGCAATGGTTACTCCTAATAGCAGCAATTCTTGCTGCATTACCATCATCATATCATGCAAAAGAAAAACACTCCAAAGGAGAAGGTGGCAACGATTCGTCAAAAGAATTCTTAATTGAAGGGGCCCATGAAAAAAGTGGAGGCAAGCAAACGGAGGACAATGAACATTCTTCTAAAGGACAGTCAGGAAATGAATTAAAAAAAACATCTCATGCTGAGGAAAAAGGCAAGACACATGAACAGGCAGAAGAAGGATCGACAGGTTCTGATCACCATAAAGAAAATAAAGGCGGTCATAGTTTCAAATTTCATGAAGGAAGTCATAATGATAAAGGAACTTATGAAAAGGTAGGAAATAATTCTTAAACAAAAGTGTATATATAATTAAAAGCTTAAAATTTAATTTCCTGTTAATTTTATGATTAAAAAAGAAACTCTCTTTTATTTAAATTTGTCACACTCTTAAAAACATGATCAACAAGTATTTACTCATTTTAATTTCTGACTTTTTTTGTTTTTAAAAAAAATGATTTTTTTTTTTAAATTAAAATTAAAATTTATTGTGCTATTAAAGTTACTTAAAGAAACAATAGAATAAAATAATTTGATAATTAAAAATATCACTAAGGACATATCAGCCTAGCATATTTGAACATTTTATCAATTAAATTATAATACTATAGTTTATTTATTAAGAGTACTGATCCACAAAAAATGAAAAAGCTTTTTTTACTAACCGATTCATATAAGAGGAAGTTATTTTTAGAGTTTTGCTAGATGACCCAAAATATAGATTTATTCTATTTTATTTCCAAGATAAGTGCTGTGTGCCTGTGTTTTTTTTTCATACATCCATTTGACCAATTCCAAAATATAAATTTAAAACTGTTTATTTAGATAAACTTTTGGTCCATTTTGCGAATTCTAACTCTATTGATTATCAATTTTTTACTTTCTCTTACCTATATATGAAATATATAGCGAGAAAGTATTGCTATCACAAAAAAAAATCGATATTGAGATAAATACAAGTTTTGAGGTTCGAGTCGAAAAAATGACTCTCACAAAATGGTATGTCTGTGTGTGAACAAGATTTCTCTCAAAAATGAAAAAAATGTTCGAAGCTGAAATTTTATATTTAAGCTAGGTACCCTTGTCGCTTGAACCTCGAAGCTTTTAAATAAAATCGGCCAACGAGTACTTTTTTATATTTTTCAAGTGCTAAATTCAAGTAAATGCAGCTACAATAGATTATTTTATAATACTTTTATTTAATACAGCAGACTCTTTAGCAAGCCATATTTTCTAAATTTTTTTATAATAAAGAAAAATAAATGTAATAGATAAAACTATAAACATCTAAAAATAATTTTTATCTAATTTATATTATAAATGAATTACAGGAGCTTCCCCCCCCCTCCCCTTTTTTTTTCATAGGTCACTTAGCACACATTAGATAAAAGAATAGATATGAGAAAAAATATAAAAACTATCGAAATTTTTCAATACGTCTTATTGTTTCATTCGACCATCTTAAGAAATTTTTAGCAACTGTCCCCAAATTTGGTGCTATTAATTTCTGAATTTTTATTTCCTAGAGTGTTTAATATTTATTATTAATATTATTTTTAAAAGGGATATCGGGATAAATATCACAAGGATGAAAAAAGGAAGATAAATTCATTCTGGCGCAATCATCATCAAATGGGACAATATGAAAAATATGGAGAAGCTGAAAAAAAGCACCATTCGAATGAAAGTGGAAAATACAAATCCGCAAAGTCTAAAGTAAGAAATTATTTTATTAATAAATATTTGTAAGTATTTGTTTCTTTAAATAATTTATTTTATAATGAACTTTTTTAGACTTAGAGTCTTAGCCTTTTATTTAATTATTTATAAAATTAAAGATAATAACTATTCTCGTCCGTCGTATTTATTCATTCAAACGATCCCCGCAAAATTTTTTCGAAGGGGAAAGGACAAAATATAGTTGAGATGAGGTTTTCCTTGCCGACAGTATTATAGATGTCTTCCCATCCTTCGAAAATGTTAAAAATTTTTTTGAAGAAATTACATACACCAAATATCAATGAAAACAGGTAAACGACTTTGGTTGTGGCCCTGGTGAGACTAGCCAACAATCTCTCTGGATTTTTGACTACTTTATTTTAAATCACTTTTTTGTTTTACCAGAAAAAAAATTAATCCACCTCATAAAGTAATAGCTTTGCTTGAGTTTTGAGGCCCCTTCCTTCCAGCTCTGGCTACACCCCTGTTTCGCTATTTCCCCAACTGGGAGATCTACAAAATAATTCAAAATTACAAATAAACATTTTCTAAAAAGTAGTAAAATAATTTATTTTTCAAATTATTTCCAAATTAAATAAGTGAATTTTCAACTTTCTAGTCAATTCGGGATTTTGTAAAATAGAAATATTGATTTTAAATTTTGCTTTCCCGAAAGGAATAAAATTTCAAAAAATAATTACTTTTTTTATTATTTATCGTTAAGATAGTTCTTTAAAGATGATCCTAAACATCTCCCGATGATCAAAAAGTATTGATTTTGATTTCCTCTAAGCTATTCCTTCCTTTTTTTTTTAGCTAAAGAAACTTTAGTTTTAACTATTTAAAAAAATATTGATATTATTATTGATTAATAATTTTTTTTTACTTTTATTTCTCAGAGCAAATCCAAATCTTCTTCACATGGAAAAAAGGGAAAAAGCGGTAAAGGCCACTCTAAAAGTTCACACAAAGGCCATAAAAAATCTGGTGGATATGAAAGTACTACTTCTTCACATTTACTATATAACAAAAACAAAAAAGCTGTATAGTTTGATTATATAAAAAAATTTATTATTAAAAATTAAATAAGAATTAACCCCCAATATTCTTGAAGCTAATTTATTATAATACATTATTTTTGTGGAAATATATATTTTATATGATTTTATAAATATATATTAGATGTACAATATTACCTATATATTGTTTATTTTTCTAATTTTTTTGTCTTTGATATCAATGGCTATGTTGGCCCGATATTATTTGTCTACAAGCCACTCAAATTTATTCACATAATTGGTATCCAAATGTTTTGAATAAATAGGTGTTATAACGCTCGGTAGAGGTTTTTAGCGGTTCTGAGAAATAAAACCAACCACTTTTCTCAGGTGCCATTTACATTTACTTTTTTAACAAATATTTCGGCCAATATAACGTCGAATCCTCAATATCAATGCAATTTTATATTCATCAAGCGCATATCTGTAAATAACTGTGTCACTGAAAATGGCCCGTGTCGGTGCAAGGGTACCTAGGCAAAGAAAATTTATGCACCCCTTATTGATATATATATTAATACTTACCAACATGTATAGCCAAATATAAATAAAAGTGAAATAAACAAATTTAATTGACTTTTTTAATTAACAAACAGTATTAAAATAGTAAAAAGTGTTTAGTTTATAGGTTAAAACACTCATGGATGTTAACGTCGGGAGAACGTAAGTTCGACTCCCGTGAGTGCCTCATTTTTTCAATTTACGAGTTTAATGTAAATAACTTAACATCGTGAAATTGATTTTTTCTATTATTTAGTGAAAATTTTTCCATTTCATTAGTAAAAAAACAATGCAGTTTCAACCGTACATCAAAGACACCATTATCCTGGCCCCCCTAGGGTTGCCTAATGAAAAACAGACCCTGAAAATGGCCCAAATATTTGTTAATAAAATGATGTAAGTGACACCTAAGAAAAGCGACTGGTTTTATTTCTTCGATCCCTTATATGTTTTGAATAAAACTATATACATCGGTAAAGAAGGAGACGATATATACGACCCCTTGATTGTGACAAGAATCTTATTATTTTTATAAAATTATTCTTTTTATAAAATACAAAAAAGTTTTCAAGGCGCTGATCAAGAGCAGACGCAGAAATTGTTCACATTATTAATAAATAAATAATAATATTTTAATATGCAATATTTTTTTTTTTAAATATTATTTTCATACGGTGTCATACAGAGAGTATTTTATTCAATATAGCTTATATATTTTTCTTCGGGAAATTTATTTATTAAAAAAATATATTTTCTTAAGTTTTTTTATTTCTATAAAGTTTTGTTCTCATTTTCAGCCACTTCTGGCTATTATCAGGACAAAATTATCATTAATATCTCTCACTCACCATATAATTGTCCAACAATTATTCTTTTTTAAGATTTATTTTTGTATTTTTATAAATAAATACAATTCAAAATTGGTTTATCCTCTATTGTCTATATCATTTCTTTTGGCTTTCAACTCACTCCCTCGAGACGCAATTGATTCTATTATTTTATTCTCAAAGGCGATGCTAACTTTGTCCAGTGGGATGAACTGAACAGCTGGTCAAAAATGGCAATAAAAAATAAATGGCAATGCTAAATGCTCCAGTTTTTAATTTGTTTCACCTTTAATTAAAAAATTATTTTGCCAATTACAAACAACCTAAAGATAGTTACCATATATCTGAAATATGAAAGTTAGACATTTAAAAAATATTACATGACGGCGGAAGAACATTTTTTAAAAATTTTAATACGTGTAGATTAGTTTTAATTTTTTTTTTTTAATATAAATTTTCATTTAGGAAGAATCACAATATCATTTTTTTAACATTATAAATTGAAATCCTGGGAGAGAAAAACACAGTGTTCGCCTTTTCAATGAATTTGCAGTGAACAAAAGTTCATTCGCGAGAAACAAACGATACCATGATGAAAGCTGTAAGCTTCAACCGAAATATTGACATGAATCACTTTAAAAAGAGAAATACGGTTTTTTTTCAATAATTATAAACTAAATGCCTTCTATCCTCCAATTTTTAATAATAATCAGAATATCAATATCTCTTTCAAAATAAAATTTTTTTTCTAGATTTTTTTTTTAATAAATTTTCTTTGCTAAGAATTAGTATTTTTTATAAATAAATTCCATTCAACTGACACTATTTTATTTTTTTCACTTATTTTTCCAATTCATTCAAGTTCAATAAATATTTCCATTTCAAACAAAAGCGCCTCCCTGCACGGCAGCGCCCTCATCTCAGCAGACATCGAACAGCCGCGCTCAGCTGTTCATACATTTTTGGCTGATGTTTCACTCAAATTTTTAATCTTTTTTACTATATTTTTTCCTATATTAAAACATAATAAATTTCTTTATAATATATGTAATCGGTTTTTTATAGATTCTATTGTTTTAAAATAATAGTAATCAGTGAATCGACATAAAACATCGAAGAGTATTCAGCCGGACTGACGTGTAGAAAGTGGCCATTAGAATTTGTTATTTTAACCTCATTTGTCTTATTTTAGTTTTTAAAAAAAATGTCTGTGGGGAATACATATTCCAAATTATTTAAAAAATTAATGAATTATATTAAGAAAAAAGATTATTAGCTAATTAAATACATAGCAATGTTCTTTGCTAGTTTTTATTGAAACTGTCAAATATATAAATATATATACCTTATATATATTTATATATATATTATCATAATATATTCTTCGTTATTATATAAAATACTTTCTAGTCAAAATGAAGAAATTATTTTCGAAAATTGAAACAAAAATAGATACAACCTCAAAAGAAACCAATAGTTTTGTTGGTAAAGTTTTCACAGTGGGTCGAACAACTGTCACCATCGAAGATGTCATTGCCGAAGGTAATATTTTTGTTTCTATATGGATTCATAGAGTAAATTACAGATTTTTTATTTAATATATTTATCATAATTTTGTTTAAAAGAGTCACCATTTAGAATCTTAATAACTTAATATCTTAATAACAAATCTCTTCGACAAGAAATGAACCTTTTCGAAATATAAGTTATTTTAATGATGGTTATTCTAACATTTTAATTTGAAATAGTTATTAGGATTAGATTAATGGGTTGGGTTTTAGTTTCCGTAAGGAACGTACTCTCCGTCTAACTTAATCAGAACATTGCATGCTTGTCTCGGAATCCCGAATCTTAATCATCCGAATAAACATTTGGTTAAAATTATTTTATTACAATTATATTATTTATAAGCACAAAATCTACAATTAAAAATAAGCATGAATAGTATTAACAGCTTTAATAAAAAAAATTCAATTTTCAAAACACAGAATCATCCAATCACTTGAATACATACTTAAAGGCCCGAAGACAGTTTTTTTTGGGGAAAATAGCATAAGCCTCTTAAATAATCAATTTTTCTTATATAAAATCATCTTTTATATGAGAGAAGCTGTAACTTTTTCCAGACTCATGTCATCCCCTAATCTTGAGTTATTGATAGACTTTAACCTATTTTAACCTCAGGGCTTGTGATAATTGCTTCATTTGGTCACCAGTTGGGGAGTGCGTGCCGAGTACTAAGGACCTTCTGGTCCCAGGTTAACGAACAGGGTGAGTTGGGTAGGTGGTTCAACACCGAGGAGCACCTCCGGTTCATATAATAGCAACTTTGCGTGCCACACGTTTTCGTTTTTCCCGAGTTGCTTATGTTCGAGTTGCCCAGAACTAATCTTAGTTCTGACATATAGTAAGTGTATTTAGGAAAAGAGAGACACTTTGAATCCAAAACTCTACAGCTCCTTTCTATTATTATTATTTAAGTTATACAATTTGTTTTCTAAACTTATTCTTTTTTTACTTTTCTTTACCTATATATGAAATTTATAGTGAGAAAATATTGCGATAGCAAAAAAATTCGATGTCGAGATTTTAACGGAAATATCCGTTTTGTTTAATATTAATTTTTAAAAAAATTATTTATTATTTGAAACTAACAGTATAGTTTATCTATAGCTCACCCTGATCAAAAAAATATCTTCTTTGCTTTGCCTTTTTCCTGTTGGCTTAAAAGTCAAATGTGAACCGGCCGACCTGTCACTTGAGGTGTAGAGAAGAAAGGAAGATTATCATATAGAGGTTCAGAGAATAAGTGCTTAGCTCGGATAACTCATCACGATATATGTAATCCCCAAAAGTAAGCTCTTGTCTGATTAAAAGTATTAAAATATAAATACAATAAATATATAATTTTTGTTAATGAAATAGGTATTATATAGACAATTTTATCAATGAAGGTGAAATTCAGATTGAAAAAAAATGTAAGGCGGGATCATTCTTATATAATAACCCACTAGGAACATGGCGTCGCCATTGTTTACACATATTAACAATACATCTCGATATGTATTGTGCCCTTTCAATAACAACTAGTCAATTCCGGTCTTCTTTTATCCCCATGACCTCCCGTGATTGGAATAACCTCCTTGCTAACATCTTCCCGAAAACCTATAATCTTCAAACTTTTAAATCCAACCTCAACCACTCTCCCCTTCTCCTATTTCTGGTTGCATGTGACTACTGGTCATTATAGGTCCATAGGACCTTATGCTCCCAAAAAAAAAAAAAAAAAAAAAAAACTAATTTTGGGCACTATAATGAATCCACTACTGATGATAGGACAATAAGTTTAACCCGAAACATATTCATTAAGCATCCCAAGTCTATATTTTTTGGCTCCTCCTATCTTGTATTCTACAAAATTTTATTTCACTTCCCTCCAAGTTGAGAACGATAGAGCGAAATGAGATATGAACTGACTTCCATTCAATTCAAAGAGATTCATTCATTAAAAATCCCCATCACTAGTTTTTTTCTAGATACAGTATATACTCTTTTTGGATGTTTTAGGAAAGTAAAAATTGTGAATTATTTTATTACAAAACTTTGTTATTTGTTCTTAATTTCGATTGCATTTATATATTATAAATTGTAAATTTCCTTTTACCATCACAGAGAAGTAGCAGTTAATTTGAGAGACGGTTAAAAATGTTTTTTAAACCCAAATTTGTCATTTTTTCTAGGTGGAGGTTTTTGAATAAGGAGTTTTAAAAATAAGAGAAGAACAAAGGCTAGCCTTTCCTTTATTTGACCAAAGTGCAGAGAAAAATTGGATTTTTTTTTGTCAATTTTGAGAAAAATATTCCACTCATCATGGCTATTGTAATATTATATTAAATTGAATTGTATTTTCCTCTTGGAAATTCAGATTATATTTATATTCTATTTGAACAAGATTTTTTTTCTTTCCATTCTTGACAATATTTTTTTTCTGGTTTATAAGGGAGATGTAATCCGATTTGTATTTTGATAACGAGGATTCCAGACGAAATAAGCATTCGATACTACTTGTGTGTGACTGTGTGTGTATGTACTTCGATTCTCTCCCTATTCTACTTACTCGGACCATCCGAAAGCGAGAGAAGCCTGAAAATTTAATTTACTTTAGTAAGTTCAATGAAATTTTACTTAGCTTAATGAACTTAATGGCTTCATGGATAGCCCTCAAATGGGTCTTAAAGAGAGAGAGAGAGAGAGAGAGATGTCGTGTCGCTTGTGATTCGTCAAGTGTCATATTTTTATATATATATTATAAAAAAGATTGGTTTTTTTTTTTTAACAAAGGAAAATTTACATAATTAGATTAAATGAGAAAATTATTCCTAAATAATTTAATAAATTTTTGATCTTAGATAAATAATATTGGAACGAATATTAACCTGCCAAATATAAAATTTGTTCTCGTTTGAGAAAGTTATTATATTCGTATTTTGCTATTATACATTATATACTTTAAGAAAGGCCTTTAACCAGGGCTGAATATTTAATTCCCTTTTTATGACGACCTCCATGACTCGTTTACAATTCCACCGGCCCCTCTCGTCGGCCATGCAGCGTATTCATGCCGTCCTTTTAGGGATGGTCCCACCTCTGTAACGTCATTTGTAGGCGAATTCAAAAGGTTGTGTGCTCTCCTTTAAATTACTTTAAAACTTTTATTCTTTTAAATAAAAAGGAAAAAAATTATAAATTTTCTAAAAGTTCTAAATAGATATTGTTTATTAAAAGAATTAATTAAAAAAAGAAGATTCTTTAATAAATAAATAAATAAGCATTTCAAATTTGTTATTTTAAATAAAACATTTGTTTTTCTTTTACATTTAAATGAACAAACATAAAAAGAAAATAAATTTTTAATTTAATTTATTTAAATAATTAAAAATTAAAAACACATTGAAAGTGAAAAATAAATAAAGAGAGAAAGTGTAAATTGCCATTTCTTAAAAATAGCATGACATTACATATTATTTATTTATATTTTAAATAAAAAAACTCATTTTTTAAAGCCTTTTCGGCATTTGAGGCCACATACACCTTAAATGATATACAATATATATTAATTATTACGATATATGTAATCCATATAATAAATATGTAAATTCATATCGGACGTAAATAATGATATTAAAATATAAAGAAAATTATGATGAAAATTATTTTAAAGTGAATTTTAGATAGAATGACATTTTATTTTATTAAAATAGATAGAATATTAATATATATATAAATGTGCCTGGATAACAAATAACGTATATAATCTAAGTGTGATTGTTTAAAGTCTATGTGGCCTCAGATGCCGAAGAGATTAAAATATATATAACTCGTCGTTTCGCCTCTCCTTTTGGAGCCATTTTGTTGGGTTAGGAAGTGATGGTGGTGGTAATTTGTTTTCGGGGTCGCAATCTTGTTGATCCCCAAATTTGTCGATGTCTCCGAGGTTTGGATTTGCTTCTAGGACGGGGTTGGTTGGGTGTTGTGCTGTTAGTGTTCTGTTTGGTTTGACTTGGAGGCCTCAATTTGCCTTCTTCCCGAGTCGGAATGTTTGTGGATATCTCCAAGGCTTGTCTTTGTGTTCAAGAAGTGTTTGGATTGCTTTTTAGGAAGTTTTTGGTTGGATGATGTAGTGACGGAGTGTAGAAATAGAAAGAAAAGAGTGGAAGGAATAAAATATATATAAAAAATAATTTTAAGAAATTCAAACTAGAAATAAACGATGTCATAAGTACGCCCAGAACCTTTCAGAGAAAATTTGAGGACTCTCTAAATTTAAAATAAAATCAATAGTATTTAAGAGATATGTGAAAAGGGAGGAAGTCAGCTAGTAGGGTAGCCCCTATCGAAATTAAACTCCCAAAATGTGAAACGTTTCGGCTTTAATTAAATAATGCCATCATCAGTCACTAGAGAGTATATGCAGAATCAATATTTAAAACAATGAAACGTTTCACATTTTCGGAGCTTTATTTCGATAGAGGCTACCCTACTGGCTGGCTTCCTCCCTTTTCACAAATCTCTGATCTACGGACAGCCACCTATCTCATTGTGAAAATTCAATAGTATTTAATTTTTATTCAGTTATAACATTTAATTATTTCACACAGACTGCTCACTTCAATTTTAGCAAATTCAGCTCAACACAAAAATACGTGCTAACTGATAATAATATATCGACTTACGAAGCTGAGGCCACTTTTTATAAAATATTCAATTTAATATCGGTAATAAATAGATAACAAAAATAATACCATTCAAAGAGAGATATGAAGAAGGCAAAATTTTTTTTTACCGGTAGTAAAATCATTTTTATCCTAACATAGGTTGCTGAACTTTTTTTTTCATTTTCAAATTATAAAATTGCAGTCTTTGACAACCATTACCTAAAATTCACTTATCTGTAAATACATTGAAAAGTAAAAAATTATATGATTACAAAACCTTCCTCTGTCTTGGAAATAATCAAATAACGAAGAGAAAGATATTTATTAACAAATAAATTAAATTATAGAATAGGTTGCTAATTTAAAAAAAATAATCTGCAAGTCTTTTTAACACCTGTAGAGATGGCGAATAATTTAACCTCCATGCCCCTATCTTTGTGTTTAGAATTTGATTTAAATAATTAAATCCCTTTTAGAGGTTGTTGGTTTGGTGAAGGTGAAGGGTTGAAAACTTTTTTCTTTCTATTTTGTATATATAAGTGTGTGTGTGAGTGTGAATGTGTATGTGTGTGAATAACATCCATTGCAAAGGGAAATAGGAAATGAGCGTTTGGGTATCCAATTGGTGAATTCCATACTGTCACGTCGTAGGTTTCCTTTCAAGAGAATAGATACTCTCCCTCTCTCTTTCTCACCTTTCCACTTGATCTCCCTCTTGCCTTTTAACTTTGTATCCTGACTGGCTGCCTTTCATCAGCTAATTATTATTATACGTTGAGTCATCGTTGGATTAAGATCAAATACAGTGTGTAACAAGTGTTTCAGGAGGGGAAGGGGAACGGATCATATATGTTGTTAGAGATTATCGCTTTGGGGATTAATTTAATTAAAATATATAATAATAATGAGAGAAAGATTGAGATTGAGAGGGGAGTGGCAATATATTAATATATAATAGTATTTGTTATTTTATTTATTTATTTTTAAAGTTTTTCGGCATCTGAGGACATTTAGACTCCGTCCTATTTATTTATACCAATTGTTAGCCAATATAATATAAATTTTTGTCGCTCAAGACGGGAAGCGAACCACTGACGTTGGTACGTGAAGCAAGATCTTTGCCTCTATACCAAGGGACGGCCTATTTTATTTATTAATTATTAGTTCATTTGAAATTGTTACTAGATTTACGACACATTTTTTTAGAAAGACGCAGCCAGTAGAAAAATAAAACAATTACATTTTCGATCGACGTCTCGCCCTTTCTCAAGATCAAAAATTGTTAAAAATTACACATCGATGTTATTGTGTATACATAAATAAATAAATAAATAAATTTATTTAAGACCTGCTTAGAGGCACAAGTCCTCGGTGGCTA
>JAAAKE020084002.1:0-22859 GCA_010014785.2 Anisolabis maritima | reverse complement strand
TATTTTGTCTTTCTGGTTAAGATTCTAAACGTCTTGTCCCTTGGAGCTAGTGTTTCACGTACCAAAGGTTAGTGGTGTGCTTCCCTTTCTGAGCGACAAAAATACAGAATCTAAATAGTCACATAGGCTGAAAAAGACTTTTAAAAAAGATCCTCTATATTCTTTTATTACTTAATTACACTCCTAATTTTTATTTATATTTTTGATCAAATAAATATATTTTGACTACCATATTCTCGATTAACGATCCTATACTAAACCATTATTCCAAAAGGCGGAAACACTTTAGAAATTGTCTTTTATGTAACTTTAAATAGAAATAGGTCCAGAATAAAGTAAGCGGTTATTGTCCAAGCGCCAATCAAAAAATTCATATATAATATAAATAAAATAAAAATGTATAGGACGTCAATATATATTCACTCATAATGTGGCTATTAACAAATAGTTATGAATGATTTCAAATATTTATTCATAAATCAAAATTAATGAACCTAAGTTAAATAGGGAATACAATTAACTTCACGGAAGGCGTTAGATGGCTTGAGAAATAATTCAGATAAATTAAAATTAATATTTCTTATTTGAAATAGAAAATAATAATTATAATTTTGATTTTAGATAATAAATGGGCACTAATTCTAATAAACATGAAATTCCTAAAATGAGGTTTTGATATTTATTTGATTACCTTTGCACCCCCATTTATAATAGATATACAGAATAATTTATAAAAATATTTAATCAAATAAGTAATTAATTTTGTCTCTCTCTCTCTCTCGGTTTAGTACAATGATGACTATTTATTATTATACATACAATTAAAACGACAAATTGACTTCATATATGAAAATGTAATGATTTAATTAATCAGGCCAATTAAATGTTTTTGGAAATATTTAATGAACACACAAATAGATAAATATATTGAATCGATTGTGAAACCAATAATAGAGTAGGGTTCGTTTCTCCATTTATTTTTCATAATTTTTGTTGCTGTCAAATTGATTGAAAGAGCGAAAGGTGAATCAGCTGATCAATTAATCAAATCGGATCTGGGCCCAAATGATATTGAATCAAGGCTCGCTTCTTTACCAATTTTTTTCCTCTCTCTTCAACGGTTGCCGCCGCCATTGGAGATTAAACCATTAAATCTTTTATGAATCACTAGGTTTCTTATATAAAACAAATTACTAGAGTAAAATTTACTCTGATTTCTCGATTGAATTCCGCGGCCAAATTACTTTTATGAAACTTAATTTCGAGCTTTTTTTTTTTTTCTTTCTTTCTTTCTTTCTTTTGTGACTTCATCATGAAACTTAAATTTTATTCAAATTCATTCTTTTCATCAATTCGTCTCAGTGTAGTTTAAAGCTACATTAATTCTTCTATATTTAAAATGAATCACTTCTAATTCATTTGAGTGAAAATTTACCCCGTTTCAGCTACTTTTTTTTTGTCGGATGAACTTTTAATTTTTTTTTTCATCCGTTACTTGAATGACCATTTTACATTATTATTCTATTCTACTTGCCCGCCTTTTTTTTTTTTCTAATACCTCATCAATATCATCATCATCGCACCTCTTCATTTTGCATGATCCTGGATTTATGAATATTAGATTTCCGTTTTTCCGATTATTAAATAGAATTGATATTAGTATTTTTTTATGAGCTGAATTTTAAATTGGTTTATTAAGATGCATGAATTCTCTGCTTTTAATCTTTTACATTTATTAATATTTTACTTCGTTTTATCTTTAGATTTCGGAATGGAAATATTAAAAAAAATTAGATTGCATATGCCTATGTAATTAATCGGATTTGTTTATTATTTGTGGAGCCTTGCCTGCATATAATAATTAATTAAAATCAATTTTTTATAGGACCCAATTTAAAAAAAAAATACCTGCAAATATCGCAACTCACTCTAAAATAATTATCTGCTTCATGCTAACAGAGAACTAAATAAAATAAAACGCTATGCATCATTTATAATAAAATTTTTCTCAGAAGAAATACGATTTTATGGTTGGCATGATTTAGCTGAATTAGTTGTATGATTTATAATTTCGATTAAAAAGTATTTAAAGTCGGCCCTCACCTTTTTCGACTTAATAAATAAACCTAAGAAGTTTATATATATATATATACAAAGAGGAGTTTAATATATTTCCTATTAATCAACATTCCTTTTGAACTTGCGTTAATATTTTATTAATTAATATGGCCTGATATTGACTTTTATTGATTAATCAAATGAAAAAAAATGGATAAATTTTAAAAAGATATTGATTATTCAAAAAAGTGAAAGATAACAAAAAGCAAATGGTCTTTTTGACTTTTATGACTTTTTTAATGGCGCCACGTAATAAAATTATTAAACGAACTTTGTCATAATTGTCAAATTTATTGTATCATTAAACCGGGCTCCTTGAACTAAATACATAATTCTTTGCAGTAAACGAAAATTTCCACAGTATACAAAAATTAATTCACTTTTTTTTTTCTTTTTCTAGTCAATTTTTTAAATCATCTTAACTCTTTTCGAATTCTTTATTTGAACTTTTGATTTATGAGAACAGACAATAAAAATGTCAACTTTTTATTTAGTCGTATTTTTTTATAATAATTCTTAAATTCAATAAATAAAAATTCTTTATTGTTTTCTTTAAGCCCTAGGACGGGTATTAGAAGATAAAGAAAATTCAAATCATGGTTGGTGGCTTTGATAGGGGTTAAAAATAAAGTTAGGAGAGTAACGGAAATAAGTACATTTTTATTACCCAATTACTTTCACTTACCTATATATGTAATATATAATATTGCGATCTCAAAAAAATCGATGTCGAGATTTCAACGGAAATGCACGCTTTGAAGTCCCTTGAATCTTAAAAAAATAGGTCTATCTGTGACTGTATGTATGTGAACAAGATTTCTCAAAAACGAATAAACCTTCCAGGCTCAAACTTTATAATTAAGCTAGGTTCTCTGCGCCTCGAAGCTTTGGAATAAAATTTGCTAACGGTTGCTAGTAATTTACTGATGTACTTTTTTGGATTTTTTTTCAATTTAAATTGTTGGTACATATAAAAAACTAGATAATCTTGAAGATGTATAAATCATTTTCCACCTCAAAATAGTGGGGGGCTCTTGATTTATAATTTTAAAAATCCCATAGAAAAGATTTCGTTATCAATATAACAAAACAAATTTTTTAATTCCTAAGGTTGGTAATCAATGAAATTTAATTGCTAAATCCCCCCTCCCCCGAGGTTAGGAGGTTAAAAACATTGTTATATTATTAATAACCTTTGAAACCAAGTGATGCAGTCCGATGAAAATTTATTTAAATCAAATGGATTCCAATTGATATATTAATAAATAAATATGCCAGGATTACATGTATTGTAATTAATATAAATTGTATATCGTTTAAACTGTATATGACCTCAGATGCCGAGAAAAAACTTAAAAAAAATTGCTAATATAATTAATTTAATTTTTTTTTATAATATTGAAAATTGATTAATACACACAATCTCTAAAAATAAAAGGTAATAATGTAAACCGGCAACTACGCAAAAAATTAATGTGACAGCACATCATATAACTTTCATTACCTTAGGTAAAATTCCATTCATCTTTTATACTCCCCCCAAAATTTCCTTATTGAATGTTAAATTAAATCCACCCGTTATTTGTATATACTCGAGTATTTTCTGATTGGAATTTTTGGTGTTCTGCTTCCATAGTGACAACCCCACTGTTTACGTCGGTGGGATCTGCAGCCTCCAGGACCTACATCGATCCCCATACCTATGAGGACCCGAACCAAGCTGTCAGGGAATTTGCCCGGGAAATTGACGCATCCTGCATCACCATCGAAGCCATCATCGGTAAGTATAGTAAGCATGCAATCTATTTTCTCGGCTTTAAAATCCCTTCAAATCACCCGAAGCTTTAATTTTTTAAATAACACCAAAACAATATCCTTTTATTTATTTTGAATAAGTATTTAATCCATTCATTAAGGCTTATATAATGATCCACTCAACATCTGAAAGTATACCTAGGTCAAGAGTAAGCGCATTATATTAAGGTGACGTCAAATTCACCCTTATATAATATAAATGTCAAGTGAGAAAAAGATAAATCGAGAACAGGTGTATTTTGAAGAGGCGTGGAAGTTAAAAGAGGAATTAATTAGGTTAAGGAACTATCTCTTGCATTTAATTTGTATGTTTTTAATTAAAATGCATTGAATGTAAGCCAGAGTGCGTTGTGGATTTGACACATTAATTTCATATAAATAATCTTTAATGAATTAAAGAAAATTTCGGCATAACAACGAAGTATGGCATGGCAGGTGCTTTTTGATTCTTTTGTCTTTGGATTTAATGATGTCTTTTGAAAAGAAAAGCCTTCTCATCCAGGAAGTAGGGAAAGAAATAAAAATTCATAATTCTGTAGGGAGAAGTGTCCCAAAATCTTAGAGATATTCCAGTAGGTTGATCAATAGAGCTAAAGAAGGAGTCCTTATTGAGGTCTCTTGCTTACCTTAAGAGGTTTTAGAGTTGATCCTGCGTTATATTTATTTTTTTAATTA
The DNA here is from genome assembly GCA_010014785.2 of Anisolabis maritima. Taxonomy (NCBI): domain Eukaryota; kingdom Metazoa; phylum Arthropoda; class Insecta; order Dermaptera; family Anisolabididae; genus Anisolabis; species Anisolabis maritima. Next base: position 18,251 of record JAAAKE020084002.1, on the reverse strand, counting down.
AGGTGAAAATTCAGAATGAAATAATTATTAAAATATGATAAAATAGCTTTATGTAGAGTAGAGGAACTCTATATATTACAGATGATTTAAAAAAATTACTGTAATAATCACAAAAGCTACATCATTAATGGGTGTAATTTTTTTAATATATTACAATTATAATACAATAATTCTCCTACTTTTTTCTTTTCTTCGATAATTGTTTAAATTTATTTTTTTATTTAAAAATGTGTGACGTCTTACACGTCTCATAGAAGAAATGTCTAATCATTCCAATTTACAAATATGCATCATTTAAGAATTAATAACAGAATTACAAATTTTAATTAATTTTTGGTTTTTCGGTTTTTAGACATATATAGATCAAACGGAGAAGTGGTGACTGTGATACTTATTTAGAAAGAAATGGGCAGCGTTGTCTCTGCTCATTTCCATCTAAAAAAACATACTCGTATAGACCAAATTTGGTTGTACAGATTTTTATGAAAATTCATATTTAAGCACCACATGTAATTACTTCAAATGGCAGTCATTATGTTCAGAAATGTCATTTGACTAATATAATTTTATTTCTTTAGTTATAGTTGCCATCTTAAAGAGAAATTCTTTATTTTCAATAAAACTTGGCAGAACTACCACTTACAATAACGGGGACTCTATTAAAAGTTTATCAATTACAGATATTTATGTCTAATGCTTAAATATATTCTTCAGGAGGCATTCTTTGGTAGCTTATTTAATTTAATAAATAAAGACCATTTTTTTTTATTATTTTAAGAATTGTATAATATCTTTTTCAGTTTAGACAACTTTTCTGATCTTTTAGAGAAATCCAAAATATTATTTTAGAATATAGAAATAAAATATTTTTTAAATGTTATTTATTTAATATGTTCTAAGAGAAAGAATGGGATACAATATGTTTATTATTATATAAATAATAGCAATTGTCTCTCCCTCTCCAAAACATTCTCCTTAATATGGCTAAGGTCAATGAAAAAGTACTGAGGGTGGAAATGAAGGGAAACGAATTAGCCAAGGCTAAATAATTCAGAAGGGGGAGAAATAAGAATTAAGGGATGTCATTAAGTAGATAGCTATACGTAGAAATTGGCTACGATTTGAGGGGTCAAAAGACATCAGATAATAAAATAGCCCTGGTAAATAAACTCCACAGGATCGATATGGTCAATGATACCTATGTATTTTCTCATACATTGTTGTTTAGAAGATCTACCTTAAAATGGGGGAGAGAGTCGTCAAATTTGCCTTGAGAACGAAATAATGTCTGGGTCATAAAATGGTTATTTCCAAGTTTTTGTGAATCATGAATCCATTGCATTTTAGTGGTTTCTCTAGTTGAAAGCGCAGTAAAACATTTTAAACTAAACAAACTTTGCTCTAGCTCCCAGTGTGAGCTTAGATTACTTACGAGTTCCTCCCTCTCCTTTCGGACCTGGAGTGGATATCATCATTAATACCAACATCCCCAAAGGCCAGCATCCCCTACGTGTTGTCTCATTTCTATTTCTTTCCCTCTCTCCGTTTACGTCTTTGTTCAATTCAATTCGCGTGGCTTTTTGCCTTGGCAAAAGAAAATTATTTTTTCGAGAAAATTAAACAATAATATAATTAGTGTTTTAGTTATAACTCGAGTCATTGTAACTTTTCAAGTAAAATCTTTTCTTTCCTTTTTTTCTTACCCGCAGGCGAATATAAGAAGCTTCAGTCTTTCCAAAACTTTAAATAAGCACTTAATCATCTTAATTAAAACTTTTTTATAAGCTATAAAAATAATAGCTTTTAGAATATTTAATGGAATAGATGAATCGGTAATAATTGGGAAATTTTTACGGTTTCATATTTCCTTTTTGATTAAAGATTACCTTTCTTGTCAACAGAAAATACTAGAAAAATTAGACACTCTAAGCCCAAAAATGATTTACAAAAATGGAAAAAAGTTGTTTTCTTTCTCGCGCTCTGCTATATTTTATCTAATTTACATTTTCCCCTTGTTGGGACTTTTATATTAAAAGTAGAATGAAAGAAGATGAAGGCGAAGGGCAGGAATCCCTTCGGGCACTGCCACTGCCTTGTCATCCGCACAATATTACAAATTACCGATTTAATGATTCATAGAGCGGAAAATTAACTATTATACATAATTGTAATAACTTAGATAATTTTTTTTTATCAAACGGTTAAAAATTCGCTTCTCGCATGATGCCTCCGGGGATATAATAAAAGCTTTATTAAAAGTCGAATTATTAAGAAAACAGATCAGTTAACTTTTAAAAAATTCCTTAAAATTATTATATAATATATTATAAATATTTTTTTTTTTTAAATTTAAACCAAATATACTAAAATTCTTTGGTAAGTCGCGCCTGATACTTTATTCAAAGAACATTTTTATTTATTTATTAATAATTTATTTTAATATCATTTATGATTACTTTATCTTTTCGTTCTATTAATTTCTACTCTGCTTTGAAAGAATATATATCGTTGAAAAATTTATTTTTATTAATCTAAAAAATTGCTATTATTATTTTTTTTTTTTTTAATTTAAAATTGATTATATTCAGCAAAAATATTAAAGAATTTTGAGAAATGAGAGGACCATTTTTTTAAATATAATAATAATATAATAAAAAATAATTTTTTTAAATAACTTTGGTCAGAATAGTTTTACATACATAAAATAATGTATTGGATGATTTTTTATATTCTGACCATCAAACAATTTTGACTTAAGACGATCAAATAAACTTTGTTCGAAACGTCTCGAAATTTGTCTTTTATTAATCTTCCAAAGGCAATCTATTTACTATCACTACCTTCTCCTGGAGTCAGCAACAATTTCTTCCCCCCCGTTAAATAATTGTGTCTAACAATTAATTTAAATTAATATGGAAATGTGCTTCTTAAAAAGACAAAAAAATTTTTTTTGTTAAATGAAAATTCATTAGTAATTTTTACACTGAGAATAGTTCATATGATATATGTGAATAAATTGAAAGATACTGAAAAACGAGTGGTTTCATTTAAGAATTTATATTATATTAAGTCGTTATGGAAAAATAGTTTCAAAATTAATTTGAAATAATTATAAGATTAAAAAAAAATTCAGTGGGAAAGTTATTTTAATATTTTATTAAAATTTTATTCACAATCATTTTCTCATCCTTCTCTTTTTTAGGTCGAAAAACTTTTCTTAGACAAAAATTATAATTTCTCTGAGACTTTAATGTCTAAATATGATTTGGGATTTTTTTTCCTCGTTTGAATCAAATAAAATTTTAATTTGCTTAGCTCTCTCTCTCTCTCTTTTTTTTTTTATCTTAATATTAAAAAGTTTTAAAATTATGTAAATTTCTATTATCTGAGTTGGATTCATTTTAATTTTGGATTTATTTATTTATTGTTATTTTTTTTTTTCTCTCTCTCTAATAAAAGGCGTTCCGTTTTTGTATATTGTTACAGGCGGGGGTGAATTCGGCGATGTGTGCCGCGGGAAACTTCGACTTCCACCCGACGGCCGTCAGGAAATCGATGCAGCAATCAAAACCCTAAAACCGGGAAGTTCGGATAAAGCAAGGAATGACTTCCTGACTGAGGCGAGCATTATGGGGCAGTTTGAACATCCGAATGTCATCTTTCTGCAAGGGGTGGTCACCCGCAGCAATCCCGTAATGATCATCACCGAATACATGGAAAATGGCTCCCTGGACACCTTCCTAAGGGTCAGTATCTTTTACGATTCGCTAGGCAACTGCTTTCTCTGCTTTTCATTCTCTTTGCCTAAACTACAGGCGTTTTCTCTATAGAGTTGGCTTCATTTTATTATAAATAAAATTAAAGTCGTCTTTCTCATATTAAAAGCTCGTTTCTCGATTCTTTATTATAATTAAATTTATTTTTTGATTTTTGGAAACTTTTTTTCCTATTTCCTTTATTATTATTTTCAACAAACTTGAAAACTTGTATTCTCTCTCTCTCTATCTGTATGTCCAGAATTTTTTTTTTTTTTTGAATATGAATAAAGTATCAAAAATAGAGTACAAATCTTCAAAAAAAGTCCATGGCAACATGGCCAAATGGCCTCCGAAAATACCAAATATTACAATTTTTACTAAAGATTCGGTTACCAACATCTATAAATCCAAACTATTATTTTGAAACTGTTGCCAGTAACTAGTAATTCAGTAACACGTTGTGTTTAAATAGTAATTGTCCAGATTCAAGATCGTTGCGGCAAAGCAGTTTTGCGCATTCGCAGATGTTTTTCATTGCTCTTGTTTTATGGTTTTGTAGTGAGAGGGGTGGGGGTTAGACCCCTCTACAATACGCCACTTGATTATACAACCTTTGGACTTTTAATCCCTTTGGCTGAAGATAACATTTGAATGATTAAGTTACAATAGCTAAATTATTTTATCTCGAATAAAATAAATAAAATAAACAAAGATGTTCCTAATGTCTGAATATGAATGGTTCAAATTATTTGGGTTGGTTCCCTATTCATTATAATTATTAAAAGTGATTGCAATAATAAAGAAAACAACATTATCTTTTCTCAACCGCCATTTATTTAGTAAATTTGTAATTTATGCATTCGTTAATATAGTAATTCATTTAGATATTCAGTATAAGAATATAGAATAATAGTAAAAGCTAAACTTTAAATATGGATAAACAAATATAAATTTTAAAGACTAAAAATATAAACATCATTTTAATGTTTGTTTGTGTGTTTATAGCCAAGTTGGTCTCCATGTTATTTATTCCCGGGCAAATGAATAAAATTCTATTCTAATTTGATATTCAAAAAAACGAATCAATACTTTTGATAATAAATAAAAAATTAATGCAAATTTTTTATTTCTATAAAATTAATTTTCTTTTTTTTTTTCCACCTCTTATCTTCTAAGTAGAAATATATACTCTTTATAAATCAGATAGATTTTAATAAATTTTATTCAATTATAATTGTTAACAATGACATTAATATATGTCAAGTTATCGGACCCCGGGTGGAGCCATCAACGCAGGGGCGCCAAATCCGGTCCCCGTAGGGGCGCCAAACCCTTGTACTATCGCGCAGGACATCTGCGCCCTTCGCGTGCGATAGCCACGATTATCATCGACAAGTCTTGGACCCTAATTAGTCACACTATCGCACTAGTGCATTGCCCATTGCACTCTTTTGACCCTCCTCGGCCAAATGGATTAAAAATAACCCTCTTCAGTTTGCGTGACGTGACGTTCGTAAATAAACGTTATAAGATTACGTTCATTGGTTTGAAAACAAGACCCATTTTTATTAAGTCACACATTTTTTTATCTTATTTATGATAAGAAAAAAAATTAATGTTTTTTTTTTTTTTGGAATGATTCGCCATATTTGCTTTTCAAATTTATTTTATTTTTATTATATTTTAATGCTTTTGAATATGATAAAAAGAAGCCAAAGTTTGGAATTTTATGCGAAATAAGATTAGACTAAGTCATAAACCTGGCTTTAAAAGCGCAAATGCTCAGAGAAAAGATTGTCTCTATCAAAGAAATACTGCTCTTCACTTCGCTACGCGACCTAGTTCTAAATTTCTGTATTTTTTCTCTCTTCATAGAATGATTTTATGGCCCTAAACCCTCTCGCTTGATTTTATCTGTTTTTTTTTTTCTTACAGGCGAACGATGGCAAATTCCAAGTGTTGCAACTAGTAGGGATGCTACGGGGAATAGCTAGCGGAATGCAATATCTTAGTGAAATGAATTATGTTCATCGCGATTTAGCGGCACGAAATGTTCTTGTGAACGCCCAACTTGTTTGCAAAATCGCCGATTTCGGGCTTAGTCGTGAAATTGAAAGCACCACCGAGGGAGCTTATACCACAAGGGTTAGTAATTCCTTCAAAAATTCAATTTATTTCATTCCTTATTTGAATGTTTAATTAATTGAAGATTTGGAATTTGCAGGGCGGAAAGATCCCAGTGCGATGGACGGCGCCGGAAGCCATCGCCTTCAGAAAGTTCACTTCTGCCTCAGATGTTTGGTCTCTGGGGATCGTCTGCTGGGAAGTCTTCAGCTATGGCGAACGGCCCTATTGGAATTGGAGCAATCAGGACGTTATCAAGTCCATCGAAAAAGGATACAGGTGCGTAATTGATTCTAAACATTTACTACTTGATTTTTCTCTTAATACCAATAGTGTATTATACATCCAAATATAAAAATATAAAATTTATTATTTAAAAACAAAATTAAGAATAAACTCCTAAGCGTTTAGTTTTTTTATGGGTCTCAAGTAAAGACTTTTAGTGTTAATAAATTTTTGAAAAAAAAAAAAATCTTTTAAAATTTGTTTCTCAAATGCACTTTTTGCTCATGCATAATTGTTTTAATTCAATCAGTCAAAATTTAACTACTTCTAATTTTAAAATGAATTCTCTCCTCATTAATTAATTATTAATTTTCAAACTATGTAAACGTTGTTTTTATCTTTTCATTTAGACCTCTATGAATATATAATTACCAAAATTATTCTTCAATGAATATCATTTAGGATAAATAATAATCAATATAATCCTAAATCCTACATTATGAATAACTAATCATTCCCTTCACATACCGATTGTATTTATTGGCGAGTAATATTACTGATCATTTATTTATTATTATTTCATTCATATTGCCTTATTTAAAGGTATCATTCAATAGAAAGTGTATCAATTGATTTCATTTTTTTTTTTATTCAAACATTCAGAGATCGTATTGTTGATTGAAATTATAAAACCAAAAGACGAATAAATTGCAAATTTTTGGCGAAACTTGAATGTATACTTAATAAAGGAGGACACGTTTTTAGTTTTTTTTTTATTTACTAATTTTATTCAATATTATTTATAATTTCATTTTTTTTCGCGGTATATTTAATCTATTAATTATTTAAATTTTTTTTTAGTCTTTTTGGCATCTGAGGCCTTGAAACGACATACTTTTATTTTAATTACGATAATGTAATCCAGGCTTATTTATTTATATCAGTTGGTATCTAATTGATTGATATATTGGCTTTTAAGGTTATCATCATTGAGTATCATTATCTTTAACCTCTCGGTCACGGGGGGAAGGGGGGTTTATTTATTAATTCATTGTATATATTTAATTTATTTCAAGCATCTCTAACTAAATATTCCTTGAGCCAATAAAAAAGCTAGGGCTACTAAAGATCAGAGTCTAATAGTATCTTTTTTGTTTCCTGCAGACTTCCAGCACCGATGGATTGTCCAGAAGCCATCTATCAGCTGATGCTGGATTGTTGGCAGAAGGAGCGAACCCACCGGCCAGTGTTTTCCTCCGTGGTGAAAACCCTGGACAAACTGATCCGGTGCCCCGAGACTCTGCGCAAGATCGCGCAAAACCGGTATGTGACCAGCCAGCCTCCCTCCTCGCTAATATTTTTTATTTAAAATCCCTCCTCTTTTGTTTTTATATAATACATGTATATTAACTAAACCAATTGAATTTTAAAATAGTCCAGTAATTTTGAGTTGACATCCCTTACCGTTTATAACCAACTCACTGTTAATAATTTCTGCTTTTAACCAAGGTATGCCTCTAATCATTTGGGGATAATGATACAAATAATTTTTCGAAATTATTTTTCACTGCATGAAGCAACCACAAATTTTTGGGTTCATTTTAAAAGCTTCATTTTAAAGCTCGGCTTTTTCATTTTTATTTTCCAATTCATTTAAGGTACTTGATTCATTCTGGACATTTATTTATTTATTTGGCATGTTACATTTTAAAAACTATTTTCACATATTTTTTAAAAATTTGTTCAAAAGATAGAATTTAGTGATTTGTCAATTAAAATATGAAATGTTTTAATTTTAGAAAAAATATTTTTATTGAATTTTGATTATTTAGAAAAAATAAATAATAAAAATATATTTAGAAATTGTACCAGAATTTCAATAAAAGATGTTCCAAATTTTCAATAATAGGCTACTAATAATAAAATAAAATTTTATATTCATTCGAGCTTCGCATTTTTTTTTACATTCATCTGACTAAAAAAAAATATCGGATACTTTCAACTCACCAAAAATTTATCTTAATATTTTATTAAAATTCTACGTTAAAATTTTTTTAGGAGATAGATGGAAAAAAATCAGCCTTTATTTCTCTCAAGTTCATTTCAATGTATTGCAAATATTTCTTCTTCAATACCAAAATTAATTTCTGATGTTTATGATGTATATAATCAGAAGCATGATAAACCGAACATCCTCAACAGTGTCTGATTTATTTTATTTTTCTAATTTAAATCGAATCAGAAGATATTTTTAGAACAAAATAAAGCAACCTGCCCTAAATATTGTTGCGGATGTCCATACAGATTTGCCTGCTCTCTAAGAGAGAATTTATTCAATTAACGATCATTTTCATCAACATAAACTCATTTTGGCATTTAGGATGTAAATATTTGCAATAAATTTAGGAAGATTAGCGAAATATTGTTTTTTTTCTCCAAATATATCCTAAAAACCGAACATCCAGCGAGTATATTATATTAATAAATTTTTATAGAAATTCAAAAAAAAATATGTATAGAGATGGTTTAGCGAGTTTCATACAAAATTTACCATGATATAATATAGGATATAGGTGATCGCCAAAGAGAACGTAGTAAACCACACCCCGAGTTTGAGAGGAGTACAAAGAACTCAGAAAAAGAGACACTATTTTAATTATTTCATTTCATAATTAACTAAAACATTACATATTTTTTTTTAATATTACTTATATATTTTTCACTTCTTTTAAGTAAATAAGTAATCCGATTTAAAACTTTTGAACAAATTTTAAATTGTAAAAATTGTTTAGAATTTTGGCTGTAATTAAAAGTAAAAAAAAAAAAGAGCATATTTAAGCTTTGATGTCATCTTTTACTTAGATTTCGTAATTTGGCTGTTGACGAATGAATCCATATATATTGTGGTCTATTTATTTTATTTATGGAGATCGTCTTTTTTTGAGAATCCCCGATGCGTGTTGAGTGTTTCTCTTGTGTTCTTGTATACTTAGAATTGTTGTCCAAGCATTCTCTGGCATCAGGTCATGGAGGCCATCAGGTTGGTGTCCAAGGGCGATGGCGATGGCGTGACCAACTCCTGCATTTCCTCAAATCAGAAGGCAATGTCTCACTCTCTCATTCCCCTTGCTTCGGCATTTCAACTAATTCATTTCAATCCCCATGACAAGACATTATCTTTTTTATTTATTCTTTCAGAGATTTACTTAAAATTTATTACTGAAAAAAAAAAATAATTATTCTAAAATTAAATTTACAAATAAATAATTCCTTCATTCTCTTGATTTAGGAGTTTTCAGTTTTTATTGGAATGCTATTTTTGGTGAAATCAAATAAAAATTTATATATATATAAATTTTCAGTCACTTTGCTTCCTTGATCATACACAAAGTTGTGTTCGGGAAATGAAGTACTTATATGTCGCCGGGAAAAAAAAATTTTCAAATAACTTCCCTTACTTCTTGGAAAATTTGGTTTAGTAAGGGACTTAATTAAAAAGATTAGTCCGCTTCGCCCTGTAGAGTTATAGTTTCATTCAAATTGGAAAAATAAATTCTACTTTTTTTAAAAAAAGATTTAGTTAATAATTTTTGACGCCCCTGAAAATATTTTAGCTATGTCTCTGTAAACTTTTTATTTTAGTCATTTCGGTATCTGAGGCCATATAAACTTTAAACAATTACAATTATAGTTTACTAACGATACATATTATCTTTTTACACCAATTAGTATTCAATTGATTTAAATTTTCATCGTACTGACTGGGGTCCAAAACTAAACCCCTTGGCTTTTAAGATTATCAATATTGAAAATATCAATATCTTTAACCTCTCGGCCTTGGGAGGGGGAGGGGGGACTTTTACTTTAATAAAAAAATACATTTATAAATAAATATTTTAATCAATAGATAAGCCACCGTTCAGAAAAAATTTTTCTATTTACCAGTAATTTATCCTAGCAAATAAATAATTTCAAAAATATTTTTCTAGAATTAGATTTATTACACTATCTACGTAAATAGGGAAGTAGTTTACGGATATTTTAAGTTAGCAAATACCAACCAATTTAATAAACTAATATATATTTTAAAAATTAATAGGTTAAGATTTTCAAGGTATTTTAACGTATTCCTTCGCCCTAAAAATGTCTTAGTTACCCTCTTTAATAAGACTATAATTGAGAGATATTTTATTTGTAAATATTTTTTACAATTTTTCTGCTACTAATTTTTCAAGTAAAATCAGAAAATTAATTGCTTCTTTTCAGAATATTTCTCTTGATTGTACTAAAATTGGATAGCTTTTATTTCTTTTTATTTTTTAGCTTTAGGTTTTATTATCTTTTATTTAACATATATTAAATGTCTCTTCCGAAAAAAAAAATTATCAAAACATTGTTTCTCCTAAAAAAAATTTCTGATTGCCTAAATTCTCTCTTTTTAATTAAATTGAACAATTTTTTTGCTTATTCAATATCCATAATTACGTATATATCTAAAAGATAAATCATTTCAACCTAGAGAGATTAGCTAGCTATTATAGTATTGATCATCACATTTCATGTTAAAGAGGCATCTAATTGTCCTATTAGTAATTGTTAGCTTAACAATATTTACCTAGAAAAGTATTGACAAGATACCTTTAATGACTTAATCCTCCGCTATAATAAGAATTATTTATTTATCAAGGCAAAAATTTTTTTACATTAAATTTATATTTATTATTTGTTATAAATAATTTTGAAGGACAAAAGTACTTATAATTACTAATCAATTTCACAATATAGTTTCTTCAAACGCAAATAAAAGAATTATTAAAATAATGATTTTTCTTACTTTATTGTTTCAAAAAAAGTAATAAAAAAATTACTTAAAATGGAAAAATAAATCCGTTTGATTTTAATCGAAATTCTTTCTCAGAAGCTATAAAAGTTCTTTTATATGTAAATTACTAATATAGTAGATATTTTATATATTTTATACTTAGTAATTATTATAGAAAACGATTTTTTTTTTTACCAATGAATTTTGTTTTAAATATTAATGGAATGGTTTGAATTTTATTGGCACTACAACGCCAAGGTTAATTGAAGAATATTGTAAATTTCAACAAAAAAGTCTAGGGCTTTCACATTATATTTGATAATAAATAAAGCTAGACCTATTTGAAAAAGTTGACTTGAATCGATGATTTGTGGTTACTTTAATTAAATTATTCATAGGCGTAAATACACTCTCAATTCTAAACTAATACATTTTACTTTTTAAATGAAAAAAAGTTCAAATGTATTGAGAATTATTTTTAATTGTTAAAATCTCTGCTATAGCTAAAGCCAAATACTAACTTCAATACATATACAAATGATTCCGAAAATTTTTAATAAAAAACTCCAAGTCTAGTAAAACAAAAAAGAAATTCCCTCTTGGACTTTTTTTTATTATTATTCATGGCTGTTAGCCAAAGACAATCCCACCAAAGCTCGAAGTGTTCAAGGCGCGAGCTTTTTTATGAGGATTATACATTAACTAGGAAATCTCCGAAATTTTTTTTTTTTTTGTTTTTTTTTAATATTTTACCAATCTTCACTTTTAGAAATAAATGTCAAACTCTGCTCAAGCTTATAATTGCAGGGTCATCATGACGCGACTCTCAATATTCTATCATGATAATATTATATAGATACCTAGGTCCTCTGACTTAATAAAATCTAGTATAATATTTTTTTTTTGCCATGATTAATTAATTCTAATACTCTTTAAGGTAGTCAAGTATATGTTTCATATCCAAGAAAGGGCGGAGGAAAATGGGCTAATTACGTCCAATGGACAAAATATATTAAAAAATTTTTCATTTTTTAATTTCTCTTTTTCCAAAAAATATCTTCGCCATGCCTATTAAGTGATAATTGATATAAAATTATTAATTAATAAAAACATTTTAAAAACGCCTGAAGATAGGCAATCCCAACGTTTTTTATACCGTTATATGAGCAGCCTTTTGAAATTTTGCAAAAATCGGAATGAATTCAAATAGTAAACTTGAAATTATCTTAGGCTTTGATAATTTTAAAGGGGAATTTCAAAAATCATAAAAAAAAGTGCGGAAGGAAGAGGTTTCCTTCTAGATATATTTTTTGTATAAGCCATTCGTTCAAAGGTTCGCCATCGCCCTGGCACCCCGAGTTTGCAAGTGTTGTGACCAATGTTTGTTGGCCTGTTCTCTCTGTCCAGGAGGCAACCTGCCCATAACCCATACTATGTGCTGCAGGCGCAGTTGCGAGGACCGGCTAGTGTGCAATATCGCTCCCACCCAGGCCCCTGTGCCCTCCTGCACCCGCTTGAGCTCCACTGACACGCATTCGCACCCACACCTGACAAGCCACCCTGACACATTCAAAAACCTTCATACCCTCAGGTAGTATCTCGGCCCACGCCACCTTAACCAAGAGACCATCGCATTCAACCTTCTCCCAGGTGCTTTAAAAAAAAACATCCAAAATAATGTCAAATTAGGGTACTAAGAATCTAATTCTTATTTATTATTGGCGGATGAGGAATTTTTTAGGTGAAACATCTTTTTACTTTCACTAATATCGCTTAAAATTTTTGCACTTAGAAATTTTTATTTAGTTTTTTCATGTTTTCTTGAATATTTTCTTAATTTTTTCAAATTCCAAATCTCTAATAACCATATTTGCCCATTAATAATTATACCTCTTATTCTTTCTCACTTAAATTTATTTTCTTTCACTTCGTCACAAAAATTTTCAATTTTTTACTTTTTTACTTTTATCAATAAAGTATCCCAATTTGACAATATTTAAATCTAACCCGAGCGATGGTCTCTTGTCAGCTACTAAGGACGCCATTACTGAGCAAAGCCCCCGGCGCACTTCAATTCTTTCAGGTTTCAAGATATTAAGTCAATGAAAGATATCAACATATACCGAATCCAACAACCTAAGGCCTCTTCGCTAGTCTTGAAAGCTCAGAGTTACCGCCCTTCGATGATGGCGTCTTTAAAAGAGCTCAGCAACGGACACAAAGCCCCAGATCCTCACGCTTTTACACTAACAGGTATAAAACACGCAAATTTACCCTCCTACCCCTCCTCACTCGGTGGCGGTGCTTGTTCTGCATCAACTGTACTTACTTACTCTACCACTAACACCAACACTAATAACAAAATAATACCTCGGCTCTAGATATTAACCAATCATTGTAGAGACATACTATTTTATAATAGTTATGTGATTCAAATATAGAATGGAAAATACAGGGTTATAGTAATATAATTTTGTATATAATGATATATTTTTTAAGAAGTCTGTTTGTAATGTGTTATATAAAATTATAGCGAATGAATTTTTAGGAATCGCAGTGGTATGTATTTATTAAAAAATAAAAGATAAGTATAATAAAATTTTCCTGCCAAAATTTTATTGATTAAATATTTACATATCAAATATTTGGGGACTATTATAATTAGATGAATCAAATAAAAAAATTTTATTTTTAATTTTCTATTTCAATATTATTTATAAAAGAAAAATTTCTCTTTAGAATTTTGCATTTATCTCAAGTTGATCCGAAGTTAGTATAATAATGAAGGATCAAGATTTTGATCAGAAATGCTGATCACTTTATCATCATTTCATAACAGATGCCTTTCTACTTTAGATTTGCATTGGGGACCATCATTATATAATATGATATCAAAGGAACACTTTTGAAGTACAAAATAAAAATATAATAATTTATAATTTGACGAGATGTTTAGCTCCAATATGAGTTCTTAGTAATTCAAGAAGGACAAAAATTTCCTATTCCAACTTCATTAAAATGAAATTGGTTCATTGCAGATATGATCCCCTTAGTAAAAATTAGATACAAATAGCGAATTGAATTAAAATATACAATCTACAAGTAAAGAAAATTAATTACTAGAAATAAATCTTCATATCTGAATCAGATCCGTGACTACTATAGTTGCTGGTTTAATAAAGTTCCACAAATATTAGTACAATATTAATTAATAATGAATTTTTATATAGATTTCCAGCATAAAAAGGATAGTAAGTATGAGGTAAATTTTTTTTAATATTTCAAAGTGCTCTATGCACGGGCTTTCTCTAATTTATAAATAATACTTAAAGATTTGTAATTGGTACTAAGAACTCCCATTTGACCAAGAAAACTTGTATAGTAATTTTTTAGACTTTTGGGAAAATAATTTTTCTTTTATTTTTTAATGCACTTGCTGCGATTGCGAAAAAATTCTTTATATAAATTGTCTATTTTAATAGGTCAAAAAAGATAATAATCACGTTCAACATTTGATATTCTTAAAAAAGGAAATAGTAAAAAATAAATATTTTTTAGAATTTAGGCTATAGAGATAAGATCCCACTCGATGTATAGTATTGTTAATCCTCTCGCTCATCTACCTCTCTGAACTCCCACGCCTGTCCTTCCTGGCAGATTTTGCACACTAGGCGGTGCTTTCAGATAGGCCTAATTTGCTAAACCGGTGGATGGTCGGTTGGTATTTGTGTACACTGAGATCAAGGTAAATTATTTCTTTTCATTTGTATGATTTTCTGCTTTTCATGTTTTTCCTTTTTTTAAGCACGCGCTTTTCTCACGCATGGCTGTTTTTTTAATCATCGTAGAAAAAAAAATAAACAAAGTAGATGGCTTGTTTTTTTTAACACATTTTCATCTTCGTTTCTCATTTTCCAAAAAACTTTTCAATTCTAAGTGTTATTTTTTTTTTATACTTTTCTTGAATTAATATTTTCTATCTTCTTTGATATGGATTTTTTTGTTTTGTTTTTTTTCCTCCTTTAACAAAGATATTTCTCTGATACAGCTAATAATAATAATAATCATAATAACAATAATAAAGTTTTTTTGTTTTTATTTTAAATAATAATAAATTGTAAATTTTATAATCGATTTGGTTATTATTACATTGAAAAGATAATCTCAGTAATTATGACTATTAACCCTTTTTTTTTTTTTTGACGATATTCATAAATTTTTATTAGCTTTATTCCAAAATTAAAATTTTAAATAGATACGTTACGTGTATTATGGGTTAATTATACTAGAAAGAAAAAATAAGTTATTTAAATTTTCACGCTCTGACATTAGATTAGTAGTATTCAGGCGACATCATAATTCTAATAAATTGAAAAAAATTGGTGTATGCCAAAGGGCTCTAATTCTTTTTATTTTATTCATTATTTAGAACCTTAAATTACTTTCATTTTATTGTTATAGTTTTCAATTTAACAAATTGTATTCGATAGATTAAAACTTAATCCCTAGAAGTTAGGCAACCAAATATGAAGACAAGCTAAACCGTTTCCTTCGCCTGCTCCTCATTTCCTTTAATATAATAATAACAGGACTTTTAATTTTCTTAGAATTTATTTTAGTTTTTCCTATTATAACTTCAATTTGTTTAAAATCATATAATAAAGACTAGGGCGATATTATTTATTTCACGGAATAAAAATAATTTCAATATCAATTTGAAATAATTTTGTCTTTGTTTCTGCTAAGAATTTTTAAAAATTCTTATTAGAAATTAAAATTTGATACCTTTGGAAAATTCATCAATAATTCGGCTTAATTGTGGTTAAAAACGAATCAACGGAGGGGATTATAATTATCGAAATCAATTCATAATTCAAGGCTATCTTAAACTGCAAAAAGCGTGACACACCCACAAAAAGACATAATTGCTAAATCATGTTTTTTGGACTCGAATTAATAAAATGATTTGTTAAAAATTGGAAGTCAATTTTATTGATGGGATATTTTTTTCATAAATATTTTAGTCTTGTAGTTATCAGCTTCTATTACTTAAATATTTTGAAATTTTTTGCGATATTTTATTTTATTTTTTTAATTTTTGCTATTTATTAATCTATTTTTTATTATCCTTTCCGCGTCGAATACTAGATATTAAGCCTCCATATTTATTTAAATTAACTGGTAATCAATTTAAATAAATAAATAAATCGCTCAGGAAAAAACCCTTAGATCTGCATGATGAAGCAAATGCCCATTCTCTATTTCCAAGGGGCAGGGGCTGTTAATCTTTTAAATAACATAAGATTAAGATTAGATTATTTTTTAAAAATAAACATATATTACTTAATATTGAATATTTCACATTATTTAATTTATTTTAGTAATATTTCAGAAGGTTAAGAGTCTGTCGAGAAAAAGAAAGTTAAATATGTCCATTTTATTATCATCATTTTATCATAGAAAGTTTCAAGAGTTTCTAATTAGCATTGATTGCTAATAATAGATAGAGAACAATTGGGACTATTCGCCATTCGAAAATAATTATCCGTTTAAGATCCTTTTTATTATTTTTAAATATAGGCGTTCCTTATCGTTTCCATCTATTTGAAATATTTATCACATAAGTATGAAAGAAAGAAACAAATACAAGGTGATATATTTTATTATACATAAAAACAAAATTACATATTGCTGACTTGGTTGAAAAACGGCCTAACTCAAAAGGTCTTTTTTTAAAGGAAAAATTCATCAAATTTTAAATGACAAATCACCTTTAATAAAATTAAATATTATATTCTTTTATATTATTAAAATACACCTAAAGGTATAACAATTTCCTTTCTAACTCCAATATAAACACTAAAAAAAATTTTTTTTCAAACAATAAAAAAGCATATCTCAAAAAAATTTCATTTCTTGTTTTATAGTAGATAAAGTTTAATACAATATATAATATTTCTTTTATTGATCCATTCCTCTATAAATGATGTTTCGGTTGTTGATTAATTTTTTTTGACTTTCTCCCATATCAATAATAATAATTGAAAATTGTAGGCACAATCTAATATTTTTTTCTTTAAAATTAAACGAAACTATTTGATTGATCTAAAACTGTCTTGAACAAAATCAGCATCTAGAAAAAATTAATTCTTGAAAATAAAAAAAAATGTGACAATCTTTTTCAAAAAAATAAAATACGTTTCTGTAATTCCAACTGCTTAATTCTGGCCAGGCAAGCAAAACACTTTTGAGACTCGGCCACAATAAAATATAGCACGTTTTCGTTGCGTTTTCTTAAATTCTGAAAAGAAGAAAAACGCATTTTCTTGCCAGTGACATGTCAACTAATGACTATTTGGAGATAGACTAATCAACGGCTCATCTTTAGAGAGATAACCAAGTAAAAGTCTGGCATCTTTTGATCGTTGCCAAGCTTGAGAATAATAAGGGGATAAAAAAAGTAAAATTACCTTTCTAGGTTTACAAATTGAGATATTCACGTCTGAAGTTCATTATTATATATACTTTGAAAAGGTCGGTTTTGTGGTTATCTTGACATCATCAATAGGAGATCAATGGAAAGAGGCATCAAGCTGTTCATGTAATAATTATTTCAATTTGTCACATAGAAAATAAAACACCCTGTAATATAAATATCTATTTTTATTCATTTATAAAATCCAAGATCTTTTTAAAAAGTTACTTCCTATAATACTAATAATTTATTATTTTAACATTTAAAGAAGAGAAAGATAAAATCGAAATAATACAATTGACTTTTATATTTTCCAATCTATTTTTTAATTATTTAAAATTCTCGTTTTCATTTCCAATGGTTATCAAATATTTACCAGATTTATATCGTAGAGAACTTTGTTAAAAAATAATTTATACCTAAGTTAGTTGTTTAAATATTTTAAAAACTAGTCTTTTTAAATTGGAGTTTGAAAATAAAAATCTGTGATTTTAAGCTAGAGTTATTCATCTTTGCTAACAAGGAAGAAGAAGAGATTAATTTTGTTTATTTAATTGTTCAGAAGAACAAACCACAGTGAACAATTCTAATTTCTCTTCTCTTTTATTTATTTTTTTTCAAACGATTTTACTTTTGCGATCCCTCATTGTTATTCTAAGCAATTGTACATTTTAATGGCTAACAAAACGAGAGTTGTTTAAACATTAATTTGAAATGTTATTTATTTCAATTACACTCAGGGGTTCACATCTGAAGAGCACGTGGATTTGCGAACTCGATTTATCTAGCTAAGATAGGAATTTCCTTTTTTTTTATCTTTATTGCGTCTTTTCTTTTTGGTTAATTG
>JAAAKE020083991.1:2439-14712 GCA_010014785.2 Anisolabis maritima | reverse complement strand
AAAAAAAAATCATTTTTCATTATCAGAAAATCTTTGTCCTGAAGTTAAGTATTTGTATTCTACGTGTAGGTGAATAGCTTCGAGATGCTACCCTAGCTAAGCCACTACCTCCCTTTCTTAAAAAAGACCCTTTTGATTTGAAAAATTGAAATGACGCCAGTGGAAGAGATATTATGATTACTATAATTAAACATTTTCCCATCATGCAAAAATATGCAAAATTTGCTATATTTGATATGATATTTATAGATCAAACAAGCAAAATCTTTGATAAATAAAAGAATGAAATCACCTACTTGTGGATATGGTGGTACTTTAAGTTCAAAATTGTTAGTAAAATTTCGACAATATTCGTTAGAGAGTTCATCTTCATAAATATAATTACTATTATTATTAAAAAAATTATTCAAATCAATCATTTCAATTAAGGCCATTTTGGATATATAACAATGAAAACCAAAACAATGAAAACATTTTTAAGCTTCTTCGAAACTTCTATTATTTAAAAGTCGATTTTATTGTCTCTAGAAATAGATGAAAAAAAAAATATATAATTCAAAAATTTTTATATTATAAATATTTTATCTACTATAATATAAGAAAATTAATAGCCAGGGAGTTGGGGAGTTGTCTATGGTTAGAGAGGTCAATTTAAATTTAAATAAAATTTGTATTCCAAAACCAACAACTGTGTAATCCTCTTTTTAACTTCCATGACATTTCACTTAAAAACCGCTTCAAACTAACTGACCGTTTCCATTTAATATAACGTATTATTTTATTTATACGTATATTTAAATATAATTTAAAAGGAAAGTTTGCCATATTTCAATTAATACTTATATTTGAAAATATCTAAAAGTTATTTTAGGAAGATCAATATCAACTTTGAGTGATATAGTGAAATTATATTTAACATTAAGAAAAATTTTCCCTTTTGTTATTTATTCTTCTTCAACCAATTTCTGATTAATTATTTAAGAAATGGAATTAAGCGAAGCTAATCTTGTCACATTAAGTCAATACCTTCAACAGACACTTAGCCCCGATGTCAACATTAGAAGACCAGGTATTATTTCATAACATTATTTAGTCCTATACTATACAATAATTTAAGACTTGTTTTTTTTTCTTAAATCCTCTTTTTAATTATGATTATTATTACATTATTACATTGCTATTTTATAAAACGCAATTTGTTCATAAATACGTTTCTAAAAACAGTCATCTAAT
This sequence comes from Anisolabis maritima, assembly GCA_010014785.2. Lineage (NCBI taxonomy): Eukaryota > Metazoa > Arthropoda > Insecta > Dermaptera > Anisolabididae > Anisolabis > Anisolabis maritima. Next base: position 13,479 of record JAAAKE020083991.1, on the reverse strand, counting down.
ACATATTTATTCTGTCCAATATATATCCATAACATTTTATTTTATTGTTAATAATAATAACAGCATGTTTTTTTAAACATTTAATTCATTGAATAACAAATATATTTTATCAAAAAATAATTATCACATTTTATAAGTAAAAAACATTGATTCTCATTTAAAATTTGGTAGAGGACAACCTGTCATACACTTATTTTTACAACTTCCATTGATTATATTGTTAATTAAATAATGCCTAATTAGGGATTGTTAAAAATTAATAAATACACATTTTGTTAAATTAAGTTTTTATTAAGGTTAATTATGTCTCATTAATTTATAAATATTTATTAAAATTGTACATTAATTAATTTTTAATAATCTCTAATAGGTAAAATTTTTATTTAATTAATATTAACATTATAATCTTTTATTGCCATATATTCTTTTCACTACTCCACTCACATATGAAAATGTGATAATAAGACTTATGTTTTCACTCTCTGGTAATCTTTCATAAGAGTGCCAATTTAAAAAAGTACATGGCAAATTTTCCTAAACATAAACGTGAATCCTGGGTTTCATTGTGGTTATTTCTCCCATGCTAATATTACACCCATTAATCATCAAAACTCTCCACGCTATGGAAGAATATTTATTCTACCCAGCCAGATCAGCTTAAAACCTCTTTCTGAATCTGTCCCTGATCTTCCCCTTCCCTACAATAAAGCTTTTTTAGCCTCTCACTATATGGACTTTATAGATAAAATTAGATAGAGTGCAAGTATTATTTGACATCCTCTTAATGTCATTCATTTCTCCTGCTCTTTTCTTTTCTCTCCTCATCAGGCTGAACACTGAACCAACTTGTCCCATCCCAGAGCCGATTGAATCTATAATTTTAATGCAAACCCCAAATTCCGGAAAAAGGCAAAGGAAGAAGGACTTTTTGTGTCAATAGGGATTTCAAATAAGTTTTAAAAAAATCAAATTTTTGAATTTTCTCTTTTTATATTTATATCATAGTACGAAAAAGAAATAATAATCTTTGAGTTACCAATCTCTTAATATTTACTATGTTTTACTATTTTTTTTAACAATAACTTTTTATTCCCTAGCTGAAAAGTTTCTTGAATCTGTTGAAGTGAATCAGAATTATCCCCTCTTATTATTACATCTCTTAAATAAAGATGAAATAGATATGACAATTAGAATAGCTGGAGGAGTTGCTTTTAAGAACTACATAAAACGAAATTGGAAAGTTGTAAGTATTTTTAATATATTTTTTAAAATTTGAAATATATTGTTAACTTTTTTAAGGATGAAGATGGAGTTGATCGGATTCATCAAGCAGATAGGGATGCAGTAAAACAGTTAATTGTTGAATTAATGTTACGTTCGCCAGAATCAATTCAAAGACAATTAAGTGATGCCATTAGTATAATTGGTCGACACGATTTTCCAGGCAAGTGGCCCGATCTCGTACAACAAATGGTAGATAAATTCAAAACAGGTAAATTTTCATTTTTAATCAAAAATGTTTAATTTTATTTTATGTATTTAAGTATTCTTTTTATTTTGCAAATAAGAAAATTTATTATCATATAATCTATTCTACTTATCTTTTTTTTTTTTTTTGTAAAAATTTTTCAGGCGATTTTCATGTCATAAATGGGGTCTTACGGACCGCTCATTCTCTTTTCAAACGTTATCGTTATGAGTTCAAATCTCAAGAATTGTGGACAGAAATTAAACATGTTTTGGAGAGAATTGCCCAACCATTAACTGATTTATTCGTTGCTACTATTGGACTATCAATAACACATTCTTCAAATCCAGATGTCCTGCGGATCGTTTATAGCTCTCTTGCTCTTATATGCAAGTTATTTTATTCACTTAATTTTCAGGTATAATTATCTTATTTTATTTTATATTTTCATAAAAATATACTGAACTCTTTTAATTATTATTTAAAATAAAATCCAATGTGCTAAATCCCAAGAGTTAAGGTTTTATATAATGTAGAGAATGAATAAGATAATCGTACCTCCATAATAACATAAATAAGGTTGGTAGATGTAGATGCTAACTAGTTAGCATGAGGAGATTGTGATAAATTCAAGGGTTACCAAGACCAGAGATTTGCTGGTTTTGAAATTCTCGAAAGTCCATTTGTCACATGTCAGGTACTGATCTCTTGGAGCGTGTGCCTATATAATGAATTGGAATTAGTTTTTATGACCAATTAAAAAACAAACATTTATAATTATAGGATCTTCCAGAATTTTTTGAAGATAATATGCAAATTTGGATGTCGAATTTTCTAACTCTTCTCACAACAGATATACCCTGTTTGAAAACTCCAGTAAGTATAAACATAAACAAATTTTAGCTAAACTTATGAAAACCCCAAAATAATTTAATTAAAATTATTAAAAATATCTAACATATGTTATTTAGGATAATGAAGAGGCTGGTATTCTTGAACAATTACGTTCACAAATTTGTGATAATCTCGCATTATATGCGCTAAAATACGATGAAGAGTTTCAACCATTTTTACCGGATTTTGTAAACGCAGTTTGGAATTTACTTGTATCTACTGGATCATTCACTAAATATGATCAGGTATTTCATTAGATTTAATATAAATAATAAATAAAATAAGATATAAATTATAAAATAATATTTTCATTTTTTAGCTTGTAAGTAATGCTCTTCAATTTTTGGCCACAGTTGCTGACAGGTCCCACTATCGACATCTTTTTGAATCACCTGAAATATTAGGCAGCATTTGTGAAAAAGTTATTATACCTAATATGGAATTTCGACGTAATAAATTTAATTTTTTGGCTTAAATCCATCCGTTCATTTTTTCTCACTTGTTTTTTTTCTAATTTAGCTTCAGATGAAGAACTTTTTGAAGATAATCCTGAAGAGTATATTCGTCGTGACATTGAAGGTTCCGATATTGATACAAGAAGAAGAGCGGCTTGTGATCTTGTTAAGGTAAAGATTATCTAATACCCTAGTCGAAATGATTTCCACTACTATACCTCTTTTAAATTATAGATATATATTTATATTTTTTTATACCTATTGTTTTAGGTATTATCTAGATCTTTCGAGACCAAAATGACTGAAATATTTGGTGGTTTTGTACAATTGATGATATCGAACTATTCGCAATCACCGTCCTCAGAATGGCGAAGTAAAGATTCAGCAATGTATTTGGTAACTTCCCTTGCTGGCCGAGGACAAACTCAACGTCACGGCGTTACTCAAATCAGCCATTTGGTCGACTTAACAGAATTTGCCAGAAATCATGTCTTTAATGAACTCACCAGACAAAATGGTAATTACTATAATCAATACAATTTTTTTTTCAGAAATATTTTAAAATTATTTATTTAAAAATCAAAGTCGAAGTGCAAAAATCTCCTACTAAAAAGCATTTCCAAAATTAAAAAGAATTTTTATTCTATCTATATATTTTTTCTTAAGGCATTGAAGGCCTTATTGACATAAACAATAAATTATGTTTACTAAGATAATCGTTAACGGTATAATTAATTGGTGGACAAATATAATTTTCATATTCTAAATACTAAATGCATTTGACCCTTAAATTAGGCAATTAGAAGCTTTACTTTAGGAAGGTGTAAAATTGACGGTTTGTTTTTTTTTTTTCTTTTTTTCTTATTTTATTTAATTGAGGAACAAAATCATTGATTAGGCTTTAATGATAATAATAAGATAATAATAACGCCCTAATTTAATGAAAAATATTTATCAATTTTTTTATTAGATTAAAAAAATGAACTTTTTATTTTTAAGTTTCAAATTTAATTTATTCTTTATTATTTCATTTTTTAAATGAGAAAATTTTAAAATAATTTTTCTATAAAATAACAGATGCTTCTAAGAAAAAAAAGGCGCGAAATTACCAACTTTATTTATAATTTTTTTTTTTAATTTTAAAATATAAAATATTTAATTTTAATTGGTTTGTCTAGAAACAAAAATGTTACATAATTTAAAAAAAAATTAAAAATTTCTAATTTTATATTTTGTTTTATATATATATCAAGATGCCTTTAAGCAAATATTCTTAAATGGACTATCACAATGCAAGATAAACTAACACTGCACATAAAGATAATTTTTAGTCAAATTAAGTATATTTAAAAATGTGTCTTGTATTTATGATTTTAAAATTTTTATTTTATAATATTATTACTATTTTTCAAACAGTGAAGTTTTATTTTTTTAAAAATGAGAAAAAGGTTAGAAGAAGCCATGTTGTGTGACAACTTCTATGATGTATGTTTTTTTGGATTTTTTTATCATCTTAAAGAAAATAATAAAATATTTTCTTATATTTTCTTGGTTTTTGGGCGAAAGACAAACATAAATCAATTAAAATTATGAGCTCTTCCATTCAAGTGAGATAACTCGTTGGAATTAGCCGGGAATCCTTGTTTTGGAATTGGATGAAATTTATTATTATTTTCTTTAAATTATAAAAAAAATTAATGAACTCGAGGACATGATTAAAACTAATATTTTCATCTATTTATAGTATTCCATTATTCATTTTTTAATTAAAGAAATTCCAATTCTTAGTATCTTTTCGTTTTCCAAGCCCCTCAATTATTATTTATTAACTAATTTAAAATTCTACTTAGAATCGAGAAAGGAATCCTGAAAAATATCTTTCTTTCTATTCCTATCTTCCTATTCATTTATAATTTTTAACTCTAGGAAATGTTAATGTACTCAGGTATGGCTTGAACATTTTCATAGTATACCAGGTAGATGAGATCAGATCTCAATGTAAGGTGCGATAAAAGATCAGTTATATTTATATTTAAATTTTCAATTAAAGAGATTACTGGCAAATCCTGTTTCTCTTAGAGAATTTCACTGACGAATTTTGTACCAGAAATAACTGGAATAATAAATTTCAATATGGAGATATTTCACCTAACCAGGTTCGTATCAATCAATAACAAAGATTTTTTTGTGTAAAACAAGAGAAAAGAGTTAGCTGCCTCTCTTCATCTTTCCTATTGTATAGGGTTGATATTAGATGATAAAATTGCTTACTCTAATATAAATTCTTTTTTTTTCTATTTCTTTCTATTTATCCTGATATTCTCATTTTAGAGGTTGTTAAAAATAAACATCTAGTAAGAGAAACTGGACATATACTGTTATATATACATATATGTGCAAACTATTTTTAACATTTATTGTTTCTGGATAACTCCATTAATTGGATCTTGAAAAACGTTTAATTATTATTAATAAATTAATAAGTGACAATAATTTAGCTTAAGCTAATTTATTTTAAAAAATATGAAATAAGTTGGAAAATTTAAAGAAGCTTCTGGCTAGAAAATTTTTTATATGCATATATATGGCCAGAAGCTATAGCAAGGCGTATATTATATTTTTCTCTTTCCTTACTGAATAAGATTAGAAATAATAGAATGTCTTTTCAATTCAATTTGGATCCTGTTACATGTTACTGATTCTCTTTTTTGAAAGAAAAATATTGTTTACAGATACACATATCATTTTGCGAAACCTATTTTTTTTAGATTCAGGGAACCCAAAAAATGAATTTCCTTTGAAATCTCGATATCAATTTTTTTTCCCCATCGTAATACTTTCTCATTATATTTCATATATATAGGTAAAAGAAAAGAAAAATATTTCTCATAAAATGGTCTGTCTATGTGTGAAAAAGATTTTTCAAAAACAAAAATGAAGCTGAAATTTTATATTTATATTATATATATAGGTACCCTCATTGGTTGCAGCTCGAAGCTTTTCAATAAAATCGATCAAAGAGTACAGTACTCTACTGAGGTACCTTTATAGTTTTTATCGATTTTTTCAAAATTCGCTATAACGATTTTGATTAAAATTCATATATTCATCAATTACTTATTAGATGGTATTTGAAATGTATTAACACTTATCCGCCCCAAAATTGATTGGGACACACTTTACTGATATATTCTTGCCGTTGTTCGGGAAAACGATCGGAGTAACTGTTCGAGTTCTTAAACTACTCTATCGAAATCGATTAAATTTTTATTAAATTGGCATTAAACTGCTACCTAGGTGACTCGACGCAAAAAAATCTACTGTGACAGCACATCACTCATCTTTATCTCAGTTAAGAGAGTGTTCTGTGATATGCGTTTAGTTTCACCAGATTTTTTTTGAGATGTTTCATGCATCAAATTCAACTGACTGCTTAAATAGTGAGAGTATATCTAATCATTTACCATCTATTCCAGAAAGAAAAGAATGAAACGAAATTGAGAGAAGAAATTTCTATTAATAAAAAGAGTCATATAAAACTTAAAAAAAAATTAATTTTATATATTATATATGACACTTAAATCAAATCAAATTCCTTTTGCTAAATATAAAAATTTCATTCCAAATTTTCATCAGGAGAACACTTTTCAGGATGAAAGGGGGATTGTATATTCCTTTAGATTGTAGATGGGTATATTTTTCTTTGTTTAGTAAATGAGCTACCAGTTCTGAAAGCGGATGCCATCAAATATATCATGACTTTTCGTACTGTACTTCCTCGGGAACTTGTAGTCTCTTCATTACCAGAATTGGTTCGTCATTTGATGGCTTCCAGTCCTGTTACTCATACATATGCAGCCTGTGCCATTGAAAAAATTCTCACTATGCGTCAGGATAACCAACCTGTGTAAGTACTTTTAACATTTGTCATCTTATATTCATAAAATTCATTCATTTTTTATATGAATTATTGCCATTATTTTTATTAATTTTTTATTAGAGATCAAAAAGGTTTATTTTATAAATTTGCCGTTTTTGAGCTCATGAAATCTCAAATAGATAATATAATTAAACAATTTTCTTCTTAATCAGAGTAAAAGGAGATGATTTAAATGCAATCTCCAAAGAACTATTAAACGGACTTTTTGCCACTCTGGAACAGCAAGGATCTGAAGAAAATGAATATGTTATGAAAGGTGATTTTTCTTTTCTAATTTTTTATAAACATATCAATTCTAAATAATATTCTTTATTTCAGCAATAATGCGCAGTTTTTCTACACTCCAAGAAAGAGTAGCTCCTTTCCTTGCTCAACTATTACCAAAGCTAACTACAAAATTGGCTCTTGTTTCACGAAATCCCAGCCGTCCTCAATTTAATCATTATTTATTTGAAACAATAACATTAAGTATTCGGTAAGTTCTCCTTGACCATATTTGCGATCTAAATTTTTTCTTAATTTAGATATTTATTTTTATAAATTAGAATTGTATGTACTCCAAATCCCTCGGCTGTTGTTTCATTTGAAGAGGCTCTTTTTCCTATTCTTCAAAATATTCTTCAACAAGATGTTCAAGGTAAATATTTTTATTTAAATTTGTTTTTATTTCTTATTTTTATTGTATTGTTATTTTTATTGTATCATCATAATTTGCAAAGAATTTATACTGTGTGGTTTGATTTCATTTTATTTATTTTCAGAATTTATTCCATATGTCTTTCAAATTCTCTCTGTTCTTGTGGAAATCCGTGGGCGTCTTCAATCTGTTTCTGAACCATATTTAGTTCTTTTCCCTTGCCTTCTAACACCTGTTCTCTGGGAACGAACAGCGAATATTCGGCCACTTGTTCGCCTTCTTCAGGCCTATATCACCCATGCCAACGAACAGATTTTACGCTCTAATAAAATAGTAAGAACTTTTTTAAAGAAATAGATTAATTTAATAATAACTATTCTTTTATATTCATATCCAAAAAAATTAAATTAAATCACATAGATAATATAATTATTTAAAATAATTTTCTCTACTCGATCAATATAAAATTTATTTTTATTAAAAAAATTTTATAACTTTTGAATAAAACTTGAATTATTTTTCCTCTTATTACCATCAAAAGACAGTTTTTGTTTTGATTAATATCCTAGAGAGAGCCCTTATCAATTGGAGTAGAGACAAGTCACATGCTTTTTGATACAAGAGTCGGTGATCCTCGTCACGTATTAAGCAATAAAGTTTATTTAAAATAATTGGCTACCAATTAGTTTAAATAAATGTAGACGGATAACAAATATTTTAAACTTTACAATTATAAATATATATAAATTACCGTAAATATCTCTATGGCCTTTGATGTTGATATTAGATAATTTACGAGAGTGAAAAAAAATGTTAACTTATAAAATCTTTTTTTAGACTGGGCTTCTTGGCGTTTTCCAGAAATTAATCGCTTCTAAAGCCCATGATCATGAAGGTTTTCATCTAATGCAAAGTTTAATTCAACATCTTCCAGAGTAATTAATCTACTTATTATTTTTTTATAGGAATAAATTCATTATCTAATTAAATGTTTTTTTTTTTTTTTTTTTTTTTTAGAGATATTCTTTCCCCTTATGTGAAACAAGTATTTTTACTATTATTCCAAAGATTATCATCATCCAAAACAACTAAATATGTAAAAGGATTAATTGTTTTCTTTTGTTTTTATATATTCAAATACGGACCTTCTCAGTTGATTTCCATGGTCGATGGCATTCAACCTCAGTAAGTTCTTTTTACTTTTTTAAATATTTGCAATAATTCAAGATAATAATATTTAATAAATAAATATAGATAGGAATGGGCAAAATAATCCAAATGTCGTGGCAAGTTCGTAGAAAAAATAATTGCATCATATTTTATTTGCTTTTTAAACAATGGGTCTAATTTGAAAATCTAATTCAATAATCGCGATCCTTTTGCTCATTTCTGAATCCATAAATAGATAAAAGTTTTTTTCATATTTTACTTATTATTATAAGTAAACCATTATATCCCCAATATACTTTTCCTTTTTTTATTACCATTTAGAAATAAATATCAAACTTTGCGATGTCTATGTTTGCAGAATCAACAGAGCCAACATTTTTGGATTATAATATAGTATAGATTCTGAAAAAAAAAAACAGACATATAAATTTTACACAAACATATTTATATTGATTATTAACTTATAAATACCTTAATTTTAAAATTTCAGAATGTTTGGAATGGTCATTGAACGTCTTTTGATCCCCGACTTACAGAAAGTTTACGGAAATGTCAATCGGAAAATTTGTGCAGTGGGAATTACTCGGATATTATGTGAAGCGCCAGAATTAAATTCCCAAGGAGGAATTTATAGTAATTATTGGATCAGCCTTCTCCAAATTCTTATTGGACTTTTTGAACTGCCTGCTGATGAAACAACATTACCAGATGATAATCTTTTTGATGCAGAAGATACTCCAGGCTATCAGGCCAGCTATGCGCATTTAATCTCAGCCAATTCAAAGGAACAGGATCCATTAGAAGGTAAGAAATTTCTTTTTAATTACATTCAAATAATACTCAATTTCTTAAATATTTCTTATAAATACCTTTTTGATGGTTGTTAACTAAATCATAAAAGATTAACTTTCTTTTTACGGTTTTTTCTGATAAGTGGTTGTTTTAATTGTCATTGTTTTGTGATTCCTTGTAATAGAAATTCTTTAAGATTACGTGATATTTCATACTCTAAGGCATACATACACTTCAAACCCAGCACTCTCTCTATACATTTTTAGCTCTTTAACTAAGATATTTCCTTTCGGCCTGATCCCATCTTATTAGCTTAATCTAAGCCAAGGCCAAAGCTTTTATTGGAAAATTCAATAAGGCATTTCTCTATGCGCAAAAGGTACTTCATTGAAACCCTAACATTTCCTTCAAAGGCTCTTTTCTCTTTTTTCTCGTAGTAAAAACTTACTTTGTTACATTAAATTTGTTTAATGAAAAGATATTGGTTTTATTGAAAGGGCCTTACGTTTACAAGGAATGCATTACACCATAATTTTAAAAAATATATTCGAAAACATTTATTAGATTACGCCATCAACCCGAAAGTGCACTCCAGATCAAAGTTTTTTCGATGAAATTAGTAAATAAAAGAAATAAATTTATTTACGACCTGACAAACCCTAACTATTTTATCACTAACGACTAATGGTCACTAATCTTTCCCCTAACTTTCATATTGCCTCTATCAAAGTTGGTTAAACAGTCGTCAAATACTGACGCTTGTACACTTAGCCTTTATCCAGTTAACAATTTGGACAAAATTCCTACTTCTAAAAACATAATCAACTAAAACTTAGCCAAGTGAATTATTACTATTTGACATAAATGGCTAATCAACCAACTAGGCAAATTTAAATAAAATATCCTTACTATCCATAGACGAAAAATTTAAAACATTATCCAAGTTTCTTAAACTTTTGAAATCCTGACCAGAAGATTTATATAACCCAATAATCACCCTACTAACTCTTCCAAATTTCACATTAACCTCTAACATTTTCTCCTGTAAATTTAAAAAATTGAGACTATTCGGTAGAGAATCCCTGACCGCAATAAAAACTCCACTTTCCCTAACAGATGGCCTATCCCTCCTATAGACATAATAACCTTTAGGAAACACCTCATTATTCGAAATCTTCTCCCGAAACCAAGCTGTACTTACAATAATACCCAGACCAATTAACTTTACATACTGGACAATTTAGAATTTTGTTCAAAACACTCCTACAATTAAATACTAACATCTTAAATCTCAGATTGCTTTTTTTTTAAATTGCCCTCTTACCCCCTCCACCTATTTTTTTTAATACTCTAGTATACTGTTAACGGACACTTTCCCTAACTTGTAGGAACCAGACTTATTCAAATTAATACCATTCCTCCCCAAATCCTTTTAATTTGGATAACTATGTGGATTCATGAACTTGCAACCATACTGAGACAGACACTACTTAAAATGTCATTCACTTAATTAACCCTTCTAAAATCTACATCTCTTCTATAAACTATATCATTAAAAATTAATTTTGCCTGTTAAAATTTATTTCTAAGAGAATTAACTAACCTATCAAATTTCAACCTAAATACCTCCGGACTAACATAAATATTTTGGGTACCTACATGGACAAACCCTACTAAATCCTTA
>JAAAKE020083980.1:0-22864 GCA_010014785.2 Anisolabis maritima | reverse complement strand
TGCTTTGTATTAATTACTTTATATAAAATTATTAATTTTAATCTACTTTCAAACTTTAATACCTCAAAAGGAGGCTCTTAAAACTTCTTTATCTCTTTTAATCCCTCCTCCCCCTTTTCATATTTTATCTTTCCACCTTAGGGTTGGAAAATTTAAATTAACAAAAGTGAATAAATATGTATATTTTTTCATTTAATTTTATGAGTAAATCACAAATCTTTATTCAAAATAAAATTTTAATCAAACCAATCGTATTTTTTTTTTTTTATTTTGTTGAGAGGAGTAATTCAGATTTATGCGATAATAAAATTTTCATTTCAATTATTCATGTTATAAAACGAAAATAAATCTAAATTAAAAATTGCAATTTTTATATTAATTATGAAAAAGCAGATAATAATATATATATAAAATATTTTTTTTCTTATTAATATAAAGGATTGGCGAGTCTTGATAATAAGAAATTGTAGAAAGTTCTTATTTGTTAATCTGTTGATTGCTTGCTCAACTCAATATTTCTCCCATTTCTACCGAAAGTGTTTCTTTTTCCAATTTCTTTGCTCATAATTCACTCAAAGTGGTCGGTTGTTTCATCTCGTGCCAGGAGCCACTTGTTCTTTATTATGTTTTTGTAAAAATAGAGAAATATATATATTTTTTTTAGAAATCTCATGATTTTATTTGAAAAATTAGTAGAACTCAACAAAATTTAATATATTTGATATATGATATTCGATTTGTCTTATTAATATTATCCATGATTTGGGTAGAAAATCAAATTAAAATTATGAAGAGGGGAGAATAAAACTATTGTAACTGGTAAAAGGGCGCCCTTATGGATTTATAATATAATTTGTTAAAAAAAAAAAGCGAATGTAGGAGGTATAGGTAGGAAATATGTAAATAAAGAATAAAGTCAATTTGCATCTCATCCCTTTTTGTTTGATGAATTCATCCAATTTAATTATTTAATAAAAAAATTAATTTTTGTTCGAAAAGGGATGAGATTAATTTTATATATATAGAATATAATTCCCAAGCCTCTGGTAGTCTGTGAGACGAGCTCTTTTTTTAAATTTTAATATCTTTATAAGAATCCATTTCTTAAAAAAATATATAAAATTAAATTTTATTAAGAAAGGCTTTTCGTTTGATATGTCCAGCCTTTATCTAGCGCAGGGCCGGACAGCCCGGACAGAGGGGTCCGCGAAAAGGCTGCGAAACACAGCCGAACTATATTTTATATTTACTTGTTTTACGTTTATGTAAACATGCTGTTTCATGTAAGTTCTATTAGATTTATTATATATTTATTTATTTATTTTCAATAAAAATATTCTTTCGAAATTCGATGAGCCTTCATTTATCTATTTTTGCAAGACATGGGCAATTCGTGCAAAAATTTTTAATAATACTAAATTTTAAAAGCAAAAATTTTTATAAAAAATGTATTTATGAATAATGGTAAGTAAAAGTAAGTTCTTACCCTATAAGAAAAAAGTGCCTTGCGTTAAGTTGGACAGACCTGAACTAGCGCATTTTTTTCTGAGAGAGAAAAAAACACCCTCCCTGGTGTTTGTGATATTTTCATATCCGAGAATGATTCGAATGATTTTTTCGTTGATTTTATTAAAAAATTATTGTCTTTTCCCTGTTATCTTGATATTATTAAATTTTGTTCCATATTTTACAATCCGTTTGATGTGGAGAGATAATGAAGAAAGAAAAAAGGATTTGGTTATATAGATATACAACTTGCTGCTTTTTGCTGATAAATGACTAAATAAAAGAGTTCGAGATATATTTTGCATGTTTATTAAATATTAATATACCAATAAATAATTTAGTCTATAGCTGATTAAAATCTCATATATAATTTATTTATTACCAGTAATATTAGTAATTAATTGATCTAAAGCCTTTATTTGGGATAGATGCTATAATTAATATTTTTTCTATATTTTCCATTAATAAGGAATTATCAATTACATAAAAGGATTTTCTTATTTAATTCAAAGAAAAATGAATTCATCGATTTAAAAAAAAAAATAAATAAATAATAAACTAAAAATTTGGTTATATTGTAGCTATAATTTATTTAAAAAAAGATTTTATATCGATTTTACTATTTTATACTTCATCTAATATTATTAAATGAGCAATTCTTGTAAGTGTATATATATATTAATAGGTTTATATATATGGTGTATTTACAATTTCGGATGCGAGGAATTGATTGCGCTAGGATTTATTTGTAAGGCATTTTAGGGCAGTTTGGTGGAACCCATCTACGAATGACACAATTGTTAGGTCTTATGTATAACTGTAAAGAACGGTACTGGCGCTTCTTGTCCAATCGAAGCTGGTTCTCATTATTAAATGATAAATTCTTGTAAATAAATTTTTATGTATTTTTTCTCGAGAATAGTTATACCGATTTGGCGTATTCGGGTGCGAGGAAGTGATTGAGCTAGAGCATTGGCAAATTATGTTTTATTTATAGTGTTTCTGTTTGGTGGACCATGTTCACGACTCAATCGTTAGGTTTTAGGTCTAGCAGATTAAAAGCCCCGAGCGAGGTATTATATGCTTAGTTAAAAGATTTTCTGGCATTTCGGTCACATTTTTAGGTCATAAAAATGGACTTTGAGCAAAGTCTACTTGAGATTATTCTTTAGAAAAAAAATAGCTAAAATAGAAAAATCCCTATTAAGTTAAAAATTTACTTACTTTGGATTAGAGTTTCCCAAAGTGCAACCCTGAAGGGCCAAATCTAGCCCGTGAACCCAAAATATATAGCCAGCTAAAGATGGAAAATTAATAAATTAACTCCTCTAAATGTGTGCGTCGAAAATCACACCAAATACTCGGAAAACATAATAAATAAATTTTAGAGAAGAGAAAATGTCTTATTATTTTATTGTTTTTTGTTACACCAGAGAGAAAGTTCTCATTTCAGATAAAAGTGAGGCCCCAAAACACCCCTTCCGGCTACATCACTTGACATTTGAGAGAGAGAGAAAGAATGGCATTAAGGGATTAGAAGAAAGGATAGTCTTACCCGTGGGGCAGTCCCTGAGCATAATAAAATTTCATTTTAAATCAATATATTTCAATATTAAAGTTATTATATAAGAGTTATAAGGTTGGATATCGTATGTAAAATTTATTTAATCCCAAATCTCCTATCATCATTTCCTGGAGATTTATTAAATTCTAAAAGCTCATGCTTATTTTATCTAAAGAATTTTTTTATCTGAGATGTTTTTTTATTTAACAAGAAAGAAGTGATAATAGTACAAGGAGTATCGCTCTTCCCTTATATAAAAAACATTTCAATACTATTTGTATTTTCTTTGATTGGAAAAAAATAACCCAAATCTTTTGAGTTAGTTAATAGCGAAGAATGTTATGAACCAAAGGCGAAGGTTAGGCTAGAAAAATAAAAACAAAATGAAAAATAATCTAAAAATATTTAAAAACCAAGATGTAACCTAGATTGAATTAAAAGTTGAATATGCAAAATTGTAAAATATCTAAGAGCTTAAAAAAAATTTATCAAGTTGCATTACTCATTGGTATACATAAAAATATATAAAATAAAAAGAACATTATTTATGTAAAAAAATTTATTGATTGATTAGTTGTCATTTGCTGTTGGAGGTTGGATAACGAATAAAAAAGGAGAGTGCAGCAAAAAAAATAAGCCCCTGGATAGCAAAAGGAGACGTTTCGGACAAAATTTATCCATCTTCAGTCACTTATGGCTAATTGTGGTCAGGCCCTAAGTTGTCATGATGTGACGCTATATGTGTACATAGATTTCATTTTTTTTATAGTGATTGTCATGTGGTGACATGCGAATATATTTTAATAATAAAATTTTTTATTATTAAATTTCAGTGCATATTTATTGTAGTTCAATATTTATTGGGAAATTGGGAAAACATTTAAAGTGTCATATTAAAAAAGAATATTTTTTGATAACATTATTTTTATAATATTAATTTTTTTTAATAAAGAAATTATTTTGCTCAATATTATTTAAAATCAATGAGAATATTATCCACAAGTATAAAAATAAATTAAAATACTAGTCAGTGGCGTATTTAGAAGGGGGCACAGGGAGGCCGCTCCTTACCAAAGT
This sequence comes from Anisolabis maritima, assembly GCA_010014785.2. Taxonomy (NCBI): domain Eukaryota; kingdom Metazoa; phylum Arthropoda; class Insecta; order Dermaptera; family Anisolabididae; genus Anisolabis; species Anisolabis maritima. The sequence goes on along the minus strand of JAAAKE020083980.1, from coordinate 18,717 downwards.
CAAAATCTAAATTCTAATAAAACCAAAAATATATATATAAAATATGCAAATATAATATATGGAATTTCTAATAAGAACAAAAAAAAAAAGGATAAAAGATCTTTAGAGCCCATTTAAGAAAAAATATTATTTTAGTCCCCTTCGCCCCCCTCTCCCAAATAAGGCTGATAGTTGAACTAATGTCTTTGTTTTATTTGTCCTTGTTTAATAGTAACATTATTAATTTTTAAGATTTAATTCAACATATATTCTGGATGGAAAAGATCATTTCAAAGTAATGGCGGATACAGCGTGTCAGGAGAACACCCCCTCCCCCTTCAAATTTTGTTCTAATTGCAAAATACTTTCAATTTTTTACCTAAAAAAATTAATTAATCTAATTAATAAAAAAAATTGTTGGTATTTTCGATCAGGACATAATTGAAAAATTTCTCTCAAATTAATGACAAAATTCTTTGCTTTTTTCCTCTCTTAAAAAATATCTTAGTTGAGCCTCTGATTATAGATTTTGATTTTCTTCGGAAACCAAAGAACTGGCATTTATAAATTTCATATTAATTTAATTTTCTGGAGCTTCTTAAAGAAATATGATGATAGAACCAAAATCAAATTAAAGCTGATTCCTAGAACTCCGAAAGAGGCAAAAGAAAACATCACTCGAATGATGTCGCTGCCTTTGGAATCTCTGAACTTTGATCATCTCTGACTTTCTAATGAATTAACCGATCTGCTTTGAATTGGGAGCTTTTTGTTCAGCATATTGAATGGGAACCAACCAACCTATTGAAAGACCTTTCTACTTGCTCAAATTAGTTTTCGAAATATTAACTAGAGGCAATAAAACGTTTACTCCGTTTAATTTTGGAGATGGGGCAAAATGAATATTTGGAAAATAAATATAATGCATAATATGATACAAGATTTAGTACAAACATAGATAGGGTTTGTATCTAAACAGTCCTTCGATAAGCCCCTTTTTGTCTCTCTACTTGTGATACTGCCGCTATTCAAGTTTCAGCAGCTAAATCCTTACACTAATGTGACATTTTGTTCCAACAAATTCAGTGGGATTCAAAAGAAAAAGTGTGATTATTTTTATTCTAGGCTCAAAAAAATTTTTATACTCTTTTGAAAACAAAAGTTAATCATAATGAGAATGGTATTATTTCACTATGGACTTTTCACACTTTTAGAGAGAAAAGTAAAAGTTTTATGAAAGGAATTAGCTTTTCTATCTTCAAAATTTTTTCATGTTATTAAATTGTTTTTAAAATTTTAAATTATAATATTTCAAAAAATGTAATATAGTATGGTAATAATAATGGCAATGAAAGATTTCAAAGATTACCTCTGTTGTAATAGCCGGAATTTTAAGAAAAAAAAGTTATACTGTATCAGTGTGCTCCCATCATCCGCCAAAAAATCTCCCGGTTACAACTTCTCTGGTTTGTTATTTTGTTATATTTCTAATAATACTTCACATGCAAAATTCAAAATTATATACACAAAGATAATTATAAATTTAGTTATTTTCCCAGGCTGAGGTGGGGAACCTTGCACGAATGTGAATGAACTTTTATAATGAGTTTATTTAATTTTAAATTAAAGTGCATCAATGTCACGATCAATCTGATAGTCATATCTTGTTCATTTCCCAATTATTATGACTGTTCATACAAAATAAAATAAGAATTCTGACGTGATAGCATCCGGAACATTGACAATGTATTTTTTTTAGCATTATTTTAAAAATCCACTTTCACGGTTAGAGCCAACCACTCACCTAAGGATACAATAAATTAATTAATTTTCAAAAAATTCCTTCATTTTTAAACAGCTTCGGAAACTTTTTAATTTGAAATATCAATACTTATTATTTTTCAATACACTCAGACGCACAATCTTTAAGAAATTTTTTCATTTATGAAAAACCTTAGAGCATTATAATTTCTAAATAAGTGATATACAGAAATGTAGTTCGTTTAGGAATATTTTAAAATAGCATATCCGCTTTAAATATTAAAAAGAAGTAAAATGAAAGAAGTTTCCTCTCCCTCCCGTCACAAAAGTCAAGGAAAAAAAAAATAATGGAAATGCGAAAATTGTAAAACAAAAATTAATTTAATAATTTTAAAGCAGAAAAATTGAAAAAAAAAAAAATTAAACCAACTAAATTTTCAGAATGAAAAAAAATTATTTGACCTTTAATATATATAACCTGAGTGATTTATTTAATGTATTATTAAATTAATAAATATATACACTTAACCATTCTTACTTTTCCCATGTTTTATTCAGAGGCGTAGCTAAAAGAATACTGAGGGAATGTTAAAAATGCCATCATAATCTTGATTTTTTTTATTTTTATTAATAAATAGACTCTATTGGAATTCATGACGCAAAATTCTACACTACCAACTACAAAAATGTTTCGTTGACTACTCTCCTGATTTTATATCTTTATTTGTTTTATAAAAAAATTTTTTTTACCTATTTTGGGTTTAATGAGTTTTAGATTTTGAAATTTACTTAATTTTAAGAAAATATTATTATTAAATTAGTTTCATGTATAAAAATTTATTAAGAATCTTATTATTATTCTTCCGAAAAAATACAATTATATACTTACAAATTTTGTAACCCATCTACACAACTTGGCGACTTTGAGTTTAACTTGTTTTTTTTTTTTTATTATTTGGATTCTATTTCCAAGTGAGTGAGCATCTTTTGTTCGTTAAATGGCTCTATATGTTTGATATATTAAAGGCAGAGTGAATGTCGCTGTGCTGTAGCAAAAACAACAAAACCACTGTATCTATAGTACTATCGCTAACGATGAATGAGTTTATCTATCTGTCGTTAAGGATGAGAAACCAGACCAAGATAAAAACTAAAAGAGGAAATTAATTTTAAGATTTGAACTCAAATAAAATGTTTCATTTATCACGACAATAGTAAGTGAGTGGATATGAAAAACATTTATCTTTCAACTATTATCAAATGTTTGGTTTAATGTGTATGTATCTAACAAGTGTAAAAAATGTGAACGAATGGAATGTACATATATACAAGGTGGATAGAGGAAGTGATTAATCAAGTGTAAATAGTTCTTCTCTTATTCATTTAGTTGAAGAAAAATAAACAAAGAAAAAATGTGACCTAATTTGAAAAGTTGGGAGGAAGATGGAGGCTTCCCAAAAAAAAAAAAATTAAACAAATATATTATGAATGAAATAACTTGATGTATTTTATTGATTTGGTTTTTGGAGATTGAAACGAACTGCTTTTTTAATTCATCTTAATTGCAGATATTTTGTGAACTCCTCATCCACATGCAATTTTATGTATTTCTTCTTAAAAAAAGTGTTTTGAAGGCATTAATATCGAGAAGTGCTCAGACTGTTTTACAAGATTTTTTAGCGTATTCGAATCATTACTCTGGATCTGCTCAGGAGCGGATAGGCAAATTTATCAACCCCTTTGGAGCAGATTCAGAACAATGATTCGAAAAGTCAGCCCACTTTCTTCTCGAATTTCCTCTGCCGTTGCACATTTCAGTCAAGTGGACTTGCGAATCTCCTACGTTCACCTGATATCGATTAAAGATTAATTGGAAGTGCACTCGCCCTACATATGACGTAAATTCAAGTAAATAAGCATGATTATAGCAATAGTGATAAGTGAAAAGAGCATCAGACAATATATGTTTTTTTTACAATCACAATAAATTTATCACAAGATTATTCTTCATCTTGATTTTTTTAAATACCCAAAGAGCTATAAAAGAGAAAGTCTTTTATTTATTTCCTTGTCTTATTATTCTTGTGCTCAGGGTCAAAAAATCGAAGAAGAGCCTGAAAAAAGAGGAACGTAAGACTGGCATAGAAAGTATCCCGTACTCTCCAGATGTGAAACCCTAACTGTTTGGTTTTTACAACATAAAAGGGAAAATATATTATTTAAAAATTAAGAAAGAACGTTCTAAAAAAAATTCCTCTATCTTTGTAAGAGTAATCTCTGACCCTATATGAAAAAAATGATCAAAATAATAGTCCATCACTTTGTAGAATGAAATTATATAGAACGTAGAGTGGGAGAGTAAATTTGGGACAAACACCGATTTCGTAAGATGATATTTTAAATCGAATGATTTTTCTAATAATCCAGTTAGATTGGCTTAATATGCTTATCTGAGTGCAAAAACTGATAATATTTTCAGGCTTACTATCATCATTTATAGATAATTATTAATTATAGAATATGCGCAATTTTCAAAATACAGTATAATAAATTAAAACCCCCCACTCATATGAATAATTGATAAATGATGAAAGTTTAATCGTTATTTAATAATTCTTTATTAAAAATTTATTATTAATAATAGAAAGAAAATTAATGAAATTTGCAGCCTAGAGATAAAAATGAGTAAAAAGAGAGGCATTTGAATAAAACGGCAAATTAATTTATTATTATTTTTTCGAATATAGTTGTAATATTATATATATGAAATATATAGGGAAAAATTCTCAAATTTGACCCCAACCAGTATTTACATTTCAAAATCCTTTATTTATTTTTATTTAATTTTATAAAAAAAAAAATAAATAGTCGTATTGTGAGTTACATTAGACAACTAATTTACTGGCATTTATTTTGTTTCTCTATGTCTGTCTACTCCCATAATCATGCCATTAGTTCAGGGGCATAATATCCAAGAAAAAGATAATCTCAGATAGAGGTAAAATTTATCATGGGATGTTTAAATTTGTTCGTTGCTGGAAGTTAGGTAACACAAATGATCAACCTACTAATGGATTTTTCCATTGAATTCCTCTAGAGAGGACCAAGCATGCTCAGTGTTAAATCTCTATGACATTAATTCTTTCACTCTAGAAGAGGAATTTAATGGAATAACCTATTAGTGAGTTGATCATTTGAGTTCCAGCAAAAACGAACTAATTTCTGCAAACCATGGAAGTTTTTTACTTTTTTTGTTTTTTTCGGCATATGAGGTCATATAGACATTAAACGATATATAATTGTTTTTACGATACTAATTATTCAGACATATTTACTTAAATCAATTGGTATTCAATTTGATTTAAATAAATTTTCATCGCACTGCCTGGGATCCGAACCCATACCCCTTGGGTTTTAAAGTTATCAATATTGACAATGTCAGTATCTTTAACGGATTATTTACGGTTACAGTTTTTTCTTAAAAATGTCTTAAATTCCCCTGAGCATTTTTGTTATTTTTTTATTTTTTTATTGAGTATATTTATTTGATGGAGGGTATGCAACTTCTGCTAAGTTTATAAAAATCAATAGCTTTTTTTTCGTGTCTATATAGAATTTAAAAAATATTCGAAATTAAATTTTTTTTTAAATCAGTCTTTATTATTTAGGCTTACATTCGTTTTGTATAAACCCCTTCTTTAGTTTACGTGATGTTAAAGTTGGACTTTTAAACTAATATACCAAAATCTGTTCTGGAGCTTTACTTGCATGAATTCTGGGTCGCGTTGTCGTTGTATGAGGGCGTCACATACGTCAAGAAAATAGGAAATATCTTTCTTATCTTTATTGATTTTATTTTACCTCTTTTTGTTAGATAAAATGCAATCATTAAATGTCTGATAATATTTTTTTATGCCTCCACATATCTTTCAAACCATCCATAATTTTAGAAACTTAAAGGTTTTAGAGGGCGAGGGGAGATGATAATATTTGATGAAGTTAAAGTTGATAATACTTGTGTGTAGTATGAAACAAGGGTTAATCGGTTAATAGGTTAATTTTCTCGTCCGTAACGTACATTTAATAAGTATATATTTTTCAAATAGGTTTTAAATGTTTACGAATTTTAGGGTTGATTTTTAAAGCCAGTCTAAAAGTAATGTTTGCACAGCTTTGAAAATTTTATTTAAACATACCAGTAGGTCTATATTTAATTAAAGGTTGGTCAAATATTCATCATTAATTTTTCTAGATAACAATATTTTTATATCCTATAGCTAAGCTTCTCTGCTTTAAAAAAATGTTTTAATAGAGAATCATGTGAATAAATAAACATCAAACGATAAAGTTTATAACTTCAACTCTTTTTTTAATATCGCAATTCGTTTAGTAAAAGATTTTAAAAATTAAAAAAAAAAAAGGAAGAAAATATGTTTTTATAATGGATTCTCAAAATGTTATACATAAAAATTTTGATGAGAAAATGTGCATCCGGAAAGATGTGCTGTTTTTCGGAGGAACAGCTCTTAAAAAAAAATCAAACGAACAAAAAAAAACACGCGAAGTGTTTTTAATTTTTTTTTGTTTTTTTTTTTTGTTCTGTTAAAATATGAAAATAACATTCCACATGGGATTTTTAAAATAAAAATTTGTTTTGTTTGGCAATGTTTAGGTGTCATTGACCCCCCTTCTTCAAGTCAATTCTAGTATATTAGCCATTTCATCATTTTGATATTATTTCAGTAAATTTGTTTTCAGTCAATGATAAAGACTAAACTAAATTAACAACATTTTAACCACATTTCAAGACATCGTTTCTCAACTGTTTTGCCTTGAGACCCGACTTCACCATTTTCTCGCTTTGAGATTGCAGCCCAAATCTGAAATAATTCATAATTTTCCTTGCCCAAAATCTTGCATTATATTTTTTCTCATTCTTTAAGAGGCCTTAAAATCGGGACAATTTCTAATAAAAGAGGATGGATATATAACCTCAAAGAAATATATTTATAGTTACTTGAAAGAAAAGAAAAAAATTTGGGAATTTTTTCGAAAATTTTTACCATGGAGTAGACATTTTTTCGTCTTCGGTGGCTATTGATTGAAAATTATTCTTTCAGTTTGAAAAATATCGAATATTAAAATTATTTTAACAAAAAATTAATTAATTAATTAATTAACATAACAATTTTTTAAAAGAGCAAAGCAAAGGACAAAAGAAAATTTTTATTATTCTTTATAGAAGCATTTCAAAAATACATATATTTTACGAAAATAAACATTTGTTATAAATATCGAACGAACATACAAGCGTAAATCGATTGGAAAGATATGAGCACTTTTTTTCTTCTTTACAATGATGTCGAGCTGCGAAATTGTAAATCAAAAAAGTTTGATATATTTATCTTCCTTTTATTTCATTTGGGAAGACAAAAGAATCTACTACTACTACTACTACTACTTTTAGTTATGTAATTGTTGATTATATTGTATTACTTTTTCAAAATATTCACGATAAATATAACATAATAATAAATACACCTTGAACTTTTTTAACGATTTCTTATTTTACCATTTATTTATCATATTTTGGGTAAAAAAGACAAGAAGGGCCTAGCTAGGGACGCTCTTTCACTTTACCACTTCCCATTTTTACTGACTTGATTGGACCAATTTTTTTAGAGATGTCCCCTAAAAAAATACCGGGGAGGTTCCTACGGCCGTCCCCCTAATTATGTCACTGCTGTGTAGCCCCTTTGATAAAATAGCGTTATTGAATGTAGGTCTATGTTTTAAATTTTTTTCTTTTGCTTAGTTTTAATATTATACTTTCTTGAAAAAAGGAACAACCAGTCAAGCAAGGCAAAGCAGTGCTGAACCTCGGATGGGTGGCCCCGAGGAACAAGATGAACGCTCGCCGGAAGCCATCGATACAAATTTTCTAATAAATATGTATAAATATAAATATATATGGTATATAAATGACCTGAGATGCTAAAAATTGACTAAAATTGATCCGAGATTTTAATATGACGGATATTCTTTAATTTAAATTTTAAATGGTAAAAAAAATTAATGTTATAATTTATTACCATTTTATCAATAGGTCTATAATAAATATTGTTTGTAAATATTTTCATATCTTTTTTTAAGAGATCATTAACATAACAGGATATTTTATATATAAAAAATAAATACAAATTTCAAATACATGTATAAGCTCTAATAATAGCATTAAGATGGGACGCATTTAACGGATGACCTGAGATCAAGATGGTCCCAAAAAAACGGAAATTGCAGAAAATTAGCCTAAAAAAGAAAATAAAAGTCGAGTCAATAGAAAAAAGTAGAAGAAAGTTCTGGGAAAATTAAAAATAAAGATCAAAGAAAAATTCCATTAAGAAAATAACAAATGTTGGACAAAATTTTCAAGTATTCCATCAAATAGTAGTTTGGAGAAAAATTTATTCTAAATTTTTATTAATTTTATTATTAATTTTTTTATTTATTAAATGCATATTAATTTTTTGTATTTTTGTAAATTTTATTATATCGGTCTCGCTTTTCCATTCTCTAAACATTCTTTTCTAAGCAAGTTGAATGAATCTCTACTAGAGATACGGTGACTTCATTTATGATAATTATTTTATCTAAATATGAATAATAAATTTGAATAGTATTACTCAAATATTAAATATTAATGTGAAAGAGATAATTTTAATTATCAAGAAATGAATAGGAAAAATTATGAATAAAATGTGAAAAACCGAGAAATTTCAAATATATATTAGATTAATCCTCTTCATTTTATCTTGAAAAATTTAATTGTGGAAAGTAAAAGAAATGTACATATAGGTAATAATTTATGGCGCTTGATTTCCTGGGGGCAATTTTTTTTTTTTTTAATCTCTTCAGCATTTTGGGCCATATATAGAATTTTATACGATACATATTATGATTGAGATCCAGGTATATTTTTTTTAGGGTCTGATAGGTCTAAATAAATTTTCATCAAATCGAACCCAATCCCTTGGCTCTGAAGGTTATCAATATTGACATTGTCACTATCTCTCTACCACGGGGTGGGAGCGCGGGCTATTTTTTTTAAACATGAGCTGAGTATTGTTTATTGTTAGAATGATCTCAATTTTCTAGAGGAAAAAAAAATATATTCATCAATGTACGATAAAATTAAGACAAGAAGTATGATCAAAAAATTATATAAAGAATAATTTTATTTCGTCCATTTTAATCTACGATGAAATATTTTCGGTCTAAACGAACCTCGAACTCAATTAAATGCTTGTCTGGAATGTCAGATGGGGTGAAAGAGGATTTATACCAGGGGCGGAATTCATTTTCATATTTTTTAGACCGCCGAGAGAAAGAGAAGCAAGCAAGGGAAGGGGGGGGGGGGATACGTCGCCTCCACAACCGACCACTTCATGTCTGTCCTCTCGCGGAAATGTCAACTTAAGAATGGCGTGAGTGCGATGAACGCTGGACCAGCTGATAAGTCCACAATCGAGGTCGTCTATTTTTTTTATCAGACCATCTTGAATCAGCAAGTTGGGAGGAAGAGGAGTGGTGGGGGTGTGTGACTTATGGGCCCGATCACTCTGCACAAGCAAGCAACCAAGCCCCACGCTAAATTAATAAATAATTCATACGCCAGGGGGATTATAAAAAAAAAAAGCCGGACGTGATTTTACTGGAGCCTCAAGTGTCCATCAATTGTAGAGCCGATTGCAAAACCGATCAATCAACCGACTTGTTTGATTGTGTGATAATCAACAAGTTGGTTGGTATTCGATATTTAAAAAAAAAAACAGAAGACAATTTTTTATTTATCTATTACTAGAATGTATTTAAGGAAATAAGAAAAAATTAAAAAAGATAAACTTTGACTTTGATGAAAATTCCAGAGTATTATCAAATAATCGGCGTCTTCCTTGGGAGAGTCAAACCAAATCAAATGCCAATTTCTTAATAAAGACTTTTGACCTTATCAACAAGATAAATTTGTCATTTTATTTACTTCTTTTATTTATGAACTAATTTATAATTTTTTTTTATGTTAGTATAAAAAAGGTCGTGTGAGTCATCTTAGTTAAGAGAGGAATAAACATGCGAAGTATGTGTGTATTTTTATCTTAGCACCCAGAGGTTTTTTTTCCCTTTGCATGCTTGATGGCTCTAAAGGCCGATTGAAAAGAGCGGGCAAAGCGCAGGTCGCATCTGCCCTCCATTCGGCCCTTCGTCCCTTTGACTGTCCCTACACAATCGGGTTTGGTTGCCCCTTCCCAATCGATATCATCGCCGCCTTCGGTTGCTTCAAGTGTCGCCAGCTCATCCTAACATCAAAACAAAGTCGTAAACGTAACTAATCAGTTATAAAACGATGCCAAAATACGAGTGAGGATATTCAGATGACACTTGGCTTAGTCATTTCATCTAATCGAAAGGATTTCTTTTTTTTTTTTAATCAAAACATTTGTTGATTAAATTATTTTTAAAGGATGGATTCTTATTTTTAAATAACGTGTGGAGAAATTGCACTATTTGTAAATTAAATTATAGATATTGCGGTTTGTCCTTAAGAATATGAATGTCGTAACGGTAGCTAAGATATTTTTTACCTGAAAATTAACTTTGAAGAATTAAAAACAATAGTCTTAATCTTTGTATTTTTTAATCATTTCATCAAATGACAGCCAAATGTCAGGATTTCTAAACGATTCGAAATGCAACCCGTTTATCATGTCAATCAATGTAGTAATTTCCATAAAAAATATGCTCAAAATAAACATCACTAACGAGGTGATTCTTTTGGGCTAGGATTGGACTAACTAGGTGAACTTGTAATTAAACTGCAAGGGAAATTAAATAAGAAGTTGGAACAAAAAAATCCATTAATCTAGAAATTTAGCTAATCTCGAAATAATAGAAAAAGGTTTCATGAAAGGGTTTTTTACACTTTATTATTTTTAGATTATGTTTTCTGGATAAATAAATATCTTTTCATTAATGAAAAAATAAAGGTCATCAGAATTTTCATCAAACAAAATTTATTTTAAATTCCCCCTTCACATTTTATTAAGTCAGAACAGAGCATTTCTGAGAGGAAGTGTCATCTGAATATGCTCACTCGTATTTTGGCTGATGGAATGAAGATGCCTCAGGAACTGATAAGGTAGAGAAAAAAAATTCATTTAAACTTTTCGTCATAGAGATAAAAAATTATCAGATATATGTAATTCAAACATTATCGGTGGGGGAGGGGGCTTATAATTTTTTTAGCCTAAATATACATTAGAGATATGGAGAAAATGAGTTATAAATTTAGTTTTTAACGTTTTCCATTAAACTAAATCATCTAATAAATTGGATGAGAATAATTAAAATTTTCAAAAGATTGTGAGCGATTTATTGGTGTTATTGGGGCCTTTCGATTTCCAGCCTTTCTGGGACATATGTGTAATAGTTTATACTTGTACCCAAACCCCGCCACCCGCTAACACCAACGCTTAATAAAATTTTTAATTTATAAAATTTTATTGAAGACTATTGGAGGAGGGAGTTTGAGCCCCCACCCCATTCCTACTGGCTATATGATTCAATCTCTGGCTGCTCTCGACGACTCTAGACAGAAATTAAATTTATTAGGTAATAAGACGTATTACTTTGAAATAATTTTACTATTCTATTTTGTTTTAGAAAAGATCAATTTAATTGAGAAGAGAAATTGGATTAGAAAGCAAAATTTTTCCGGCCCGTGGCCGCGAGGTTACAACTATTGACGTTTCCAATAGTGGTAACCATAAAAGTCAAAGGAGGTGGGTTCAGATCCCATGCAGTGGAATGAAAAATTTATTAGAACCAATTGGATAGATGGATATAAATAAATATGCTTGGATAATAAGTGTTGTATATAATCTAATTGTGTTTGATTAAAGTCTATATGGCCTCAGATGGCAAAAAGTCTAAAAAACAAGAAAAAGTTTCATAGAATAAAAGAAAACAAAAATAGTGAATTGAAAAATATTAAAAGAAAGATTAAGGAAGTCAGTGAAAAATATAAAAAAAAGTTTTGTGATTTTTAATTAAAAATTAATATTAATATATTACATCAACTTAATTAATCAAGAAAGAAAAAAAAATTAATTAAAAGTGCAAAGTTAAACTTAAATTAACAAGAAAAACTTCTTTTTTAAATAATATATCCCTTGATTCTTCAACAACAGCGTGTGCAAAGAACATGCGTGTGATGTTTTAATGTAATTAGTATAATTATTCACCATGAATTTTTTTTCTTTTTTTGCTTTATTCGATTTAAACCTTGAAACGAATGGAGACAAACAAACTAAATTTAATGAAAATTTAACCAGTGATTTTCTCAAAATTAACACCAACTTTTATATATAATTATTTACTCAATCAACCCACTAAAACATTGACAGCAGCTCTCAGGTTTTTTTTTTCTGAAGTTAATATTAATACGAGAGCTCTCAAAGCTCTACTAAAAATAAAAGATAAAAATAAAAAATCTTCTCTCCCCTCCGCCCAAGAAATTTGTAATATGTTATAATATGGCACAACAAAATGTTGGTTATTAAAAAAATTAAATTAATATTTCTATATTAATTTATTTTTTCTGTTTTAATTACGGCATAAGAATACATTTCCTTGTAAAATAGGCCACCAGTTCGGTAAAAGTACTGACAAAGATATTTGGAAAAATAAGGAATCCTCATACGTTGTGTACCTCCATCAGCTCCTATACTTGTAGTATCTACATTCTTTTTTTAATGGTAATATGATGCAGTCTAATTTATATCTGACAGGACAGGAAATGCATCCAGGGGAAAATTAAATAAATCACTTGTTTATTTATTTTTTTTTTATTTATCGATGTTTCGGGAACAAATCGTGTCCTCCCTCAGGACAATTGAATTTTATAAATTACAGATGGTAAGTATTTTTCTATATGCATTGTCAATTGTCCAATTGTCCTGATGAAGAGCACGATTTGTGTCCGAAACGTTGAGGATTGAAGAAGAAAAAAATAATTTTATAATTGTTTTATTTAATTTTCCTGGCTTCATTTCCTGTTCTATCAGATATAAATTAGACAGTCACATCTCATTACGTCCAACATCTAAATGTAGACAATACAACTGTAGGAGCTGATGTGTCCGGATGGACGTGCATTACGTATAAGGACTTCTTTGAGTGTAGGTCAGGATTTTTGCTAGAATCTTTGTCAAAACTTTTACCGACCGTGTGAGGAGATTTATATTATAATATGTTCTTATGCCGTAAATAGCACAGTAAAAAAAAGATTAATAAAAAATAATGATTTGATTTTTTTAATGATCAAAAACAAAATTTTGGAAAAGTAACATTTTGCCGAACCCCATAGTAGGATTTTACAATTTTCTGGGAAAATTTTTTCGACATTTTTTTATAACTGGGTAAATTATTAAAAAGGATGGAAAAATCGATGGTTGCAGCCCTGAGTTGTCATAAATATATTACTATATTTACAATACAACCATGTCAGTTTTTATATTAGCATATAAACTTTACCAAAGCCGAACCGAAATGTCAGCTATGTATATTAAAAATATTTTTCCTAATATAACAATTCAGGGCGCATTCTTTAATTTTTTCAACATTTTTAAAGAAAAACCTTTTATTACTTTCTCTTACCTATATAAGTGAAATATAGTATAGGAAAAGTATTGCGATCGCAAAAAAAATCGATTTCAAACTAAATTCACGCTTTGAGGTCCCTGATTCTAAAATACTTTCTACTATATATTTCATTTATAGCTAAGAGAAAGTAAAGAAATGGGTCTTTCAAAATGGACTTTCTGTGCATCAGTGTATATTATTGGCCAATATTTTATAAATAAATAATACTATTATTTGTTATTAATATTTTACATGCCAGCTTTAATTATACATTCACTGCTTTTCGATCCTGATGAAGGGAGCGATGAAAATAAAAGAAATTGTCTTTTATTTTATCCTTTGGCTCTCCCCCTCTCTTCATATCACCATCCCAAAAGTGTGTGAACAATATTTCTCAAAAACAAAAAAAAAAAATTGATAGAAACTGTAATTTTATATTATATTTAAGCTAGGAACCCTTTTCCTTGCATCTCGAAACTTTTGAATAAAATCGGCCAACGGGTACTATTAATAGTATAATATTTTACTGATGTATTTTTTTAGTTTTTTAAATTATCTCAAAATTCGGTCTTGATTAAAATCCATAAAACAATTATTTATTAGATGATATGATGATGATATTTGAAATGCATTAACCCACCAAAATTATTTGGGCCCCACTTTACTCATGTAATTTTTTAGTTTTTGGTGAATTTCTCTTAAATCATTCTTACTCTTTTGATTGAATTGGCTGTACATATAACAAATTAGATAATCTTTAAGATGTATTAATCATTTTTCACCTCAAAATTTAGGATTTTTCCATAGAAAAGATAGGACAACTCGTTACTTTGTACATTTATATATTTATTATAATATCTGTCATATATTTATCTATAACACTTGATAACCAAAGAGTTTAGATAAATTTTCATCTGACTACCTGGGATTCGAACCCACACCGCTTCGCTTTGAGCGTTATCAATAGTGACATTGTTACCATATATATTAACCTCTCGGCCATGGGGTGAAGGCTAAATATTTTTAATTCCTATGTTGGATAATATTCATAATTTATATAATCCACACAAACGAAAAATCTCTAAAAATAAAAGCTAATATAAAATTGTAAACCGGCTATCTATGGCGGTAGTTGCAAAATATCTAGTGTGACAGTACATCACACAATTTTCCTTACTTTAGGTAAGAAAAAGTTGTGTGGTATGCGTCCGTCACACCAGATTTTTTAAATTATGTTTTGCGAATGAAGTTGAAATATTTCAAATTCCACTGTCAGTGAGTGGAGTGCCAATTTTTGTCTTTGATTATACAATCTATTTAGATAATTGGCCTATAAACAAAAATTAACTAACAAGACAAAGTGATAAATGGGAAAGAAACTATTTAGTATTTTTAGGAGTGACTTTTAAAAAATATGAATTCAAATATGAATGACTTAAGAGAAAAATTGGTTTTAATAATAAGGGGGGGGGGGGGATACAATTGAAATTTTATTCTCTTATATCGCCGAGAAGTAAATATAAAATTTGATTAAAAGGAAAATAAAAATTAAATCTTACAAAAAAAAACTAATAATAACGAAATTTTAACAATAAAGGAAAATATTATGAGAAAAAGTATATCAAATCAAATTTAAAAAGTTTTTTAAGCAGTGGCGTACGGTGGGAGGGGGGCGGGAAAGAAATTGAGATTGTCGGTATTGATAACCTTAAAAGTCAAGGAGTGTGGGTTCGAATCCCAAGCAGTCCAATGAAAATTTATTTAAATCACTTGGATACCAATTGGTGCAAATAAATGTGACTAGATTTACATGTATCGTATATAATTTAATTGTGATTGTTTAAAATCTATATGGCCTCAGATGCCGAAAAGGCTAAAAAAATAACTCCTCCTGGGGGCCATGGCTGCATGGCCGTAGTTCATGAAGAGGTGCAATATTTCTCGCTCAAATCCCACCGTATGGCACTGGATTTAGGTGCTTTTTTTTTAGGGTTGGTGATGTATAAGTGATATGAAGGGAGGGGAGCCAAAGAATAAAATAAAAGACAATTTCTTTTATTTTCATCGCATATTTAGAATTTTGGTCAAATTATAAATCGGTATTATAAAAATATAGAAATATCTTAGAGAAAAATCACAAAAAATAACACAACTGTTACCAAAAATATTGTTTTATATAGGTAATTCTAGAATTTTTTAAGACTCTCTAAGATTCCTAGGGCTTCATTGGTCCGTCTTTTAATCATAAAAACTTTTATAATTAAAATATAGCTTTAGTCAGAATATTTTTTAGGAGAAGGGGATTTATAATGACAAAATTTATATAAATGTGGATAAAGATTATTAAATATGGCTCAATTTAATTTTTCATAAATTTTATTTGATATAATTTATTTTAAAACCAAGTTGTTATCGAATAATATAATAAATAAATATAATATCATAAATATTTCTATTTGAAAAGGATCATCCTAGTAATAAATAATTTGTTAATTGAAAATAAATTCTAAAGAATATAACTTTTTTGTTCATTTTTAAGTTTTAAATTTTATTAAGCTTTATAACACTATATTTCCCTCTCTATAGTATTTTTATTTATATTTTATATATATATATATATATAACATATTCTTATATTCTTCCTGGCTACGGCCATGAATTAGAATATTAAATCTTTTTGAAATAATATAAATTGAATGTGTACATTTTTTTCTTCTTTGCATATATTGGGGGATTGGCTTAGAAAATTAGTTGCGAACCGGCCTGCAAAAATGCGAAAAAAAGAAGAAATGTCAGTTGCTATCAAGGTCTGATCCCCCATAGTGTATTTTAAATATGGATTTTATTATGTGTGATTTGTTATGTTTTTTCTGCGCGATAGAATAAATCATCTTTTAGAGAGGCTGCCACATAGTTGTCATTCAGCGACTCTGAAAATTAATAGTAAATAAGCGGGAATCATTTTTGGAGAAAGCATTTATTTCTGACAAAGGTTTTCTCTTTTCATTTTGTTTTACAATTGTCTTTTATTTCTTATGAATACATTAGCACGCCCATGAGGGGGAAGAATCTGACAGCAGGTTGTATATTAAAGTAATTAAGCTTTAAGAATAATCCTTTTGAAATAACTGTTAATTATAGGAGAATTTGAATGAGATTTTATCAGCCTTTTTTTTTAATATCCCCTTTAATTTCAATTCTTAACAATAAAAAAAATTATGAGAATCTTCAATTGTTTTTTAGAGGGGTCAATTATTTGAAAGTATATGGAAATTCTTCATTTATCCACGAAGGTTTTTGGCATATATATTTGCTTTGTTACTTTATTTAATCCAACAGTCTTAATTTAGGAAAACACTCTAGTAGAGAATCAATCTTCCCAAACTGAGGGGTGTTGGACAATTCAAACGGGACGTGCAAGTTTTAACAAAAATATTATAAATAAAGAAAAATAAACTCAGAAAATGAATAAGCAAGGGCGGTAAATGCATCCATTTATTCATAAATTTCCTTCCTGGGTAGTGATTACAAGTTTTTGTTGATTTGAAAGCTGCGCATGACTGACGAATTGTTAAGAAGGGGCTTTAGGAAGAGTCGGGGTAGAGGGAAGAGAATATTCCAAAATATAGCTGAGCAAATCATTGGATAAATAAATCGGGAATGGCCCCTCGACATATATAGCTGAGTTACTATGATTTTTAGAAAACATTTCAGCCCAAAAGATAGATTTACGATTTTGCTGTAATGCAAGTATGTAAAATCTGGTTGATCTACATTAAAGCGTGCTCGAAATATCGTGTGAACGAACATATACAGGCGCACAGATATAATTCGAAAAATGCTGTTTTCTTACTCAGGGAGGGTTAGAAGATCAGGAACAATCGAATTTTTGGACGACTACAATACTTTACTTATACTACATATACGAGAAAGTCAAAAAAAAAAAAAAAAAAAAGAATTGCAATGAAAAAACTAAATAGTCAGACATGAAAATTTTTTTTAAGCAAGCCATTAAAAAGGGGGTGTACCATTTTTTTTATTTATTTTTTTATAATGAATGAAATAAGAAAAAATTATATCAGTAAACTGCAATTATTGTAAGAAGGATCTTTACCAATTAATCACATTGAGATATTTTTGTCCAAAGGTGAAATATTTTCTTTGATGAAACGATTTGTTAATTGGTGTCTACATCAGTTAATTATTGCTATAATTTCATCGAATTTATATTTTATAGAAATTGTTTTCAGACCTTCAGGGTTTTTTTTTTTTTTTTTTTACTTTTTTAATAATTCATAATTTTCTGTTTTATTTTTTGTAAAAGTTATTAAAGCTGTCATCACAAAAAATTTGTATAACTATTCTTAGCAAAATTGTTGTTTATGTAAATAGAGTATGTATAAAAAATTTAATTTATTTCTTATTCTTTTTTTTTCTCATTAAAAACTGAAACTTTTCAAAGAAAAGTTTTTTAAATTGACAAAAAAAAACAAAAAAGCGAGATTGAATTTAATCTCGAACTTAATTAAATTTGAATTAATTTGCTTTTTATCTTCTCTGAGTACCGAGTTAGAAAAATCCGACATGTGAAATAGAATCAGAGTTGAGGGAAAATAATCAATTAGAAAAACTTTCAAAGCCCAAAATTGGAAAATTTGGCATGTGATAACCTTTTAAAATAATGATTGAAACTCAAAATTCATTTATTCACTTCCCTCGAAAAGAAAGCGCCCCAAAAGTGCTTGTCATTTGACTAATTGTTAAAAACTTAAAGAAATATTATTTACAAAAAATTTTGTAGAGTCAGAAAAGTAAGCCTTTCAAAGCTATAAATCTGAATTAGTTTTTTAATAGAATTTTGTTTATATTTATCGTTTTTATATATACACTAATTTTGTAATGTGATTTCAAACCCAATGGTCTTTTTTTTTTATTTATTGAGAATTGGCTTCCTTGCCATACCTTACATTTGTTACACACTATCGCACACACAATCGCACACATACACAGGTGGCCCTCAGACGATTTCGTCTATCTCCACCCACTTACATTTGTTACAGATAGATAAACAAAAAACAAATCAGAATACAATATAAATAATACATATGTAGAAAAGTAAAGTATAATAAAGATAAAATATTAAAACAAAACAAAAATTATAAAGAAAATTACTTTTTTTTTATTTTTTTATTTATATTTTTTTAGTCTTTTTCGGCATCAGAGGCCATTTAGACTCCGTCCTTATTTATTTATATTAATTGGTAGCCAATATAATATAAA
>JAAAKE020083969.1:0-22864 GCA_010014785.2 Anisolabis maritima | reverse complement strand
AATGACACACACCATTCCCTGCCGGTTTCGGGTTCTCTAACCCATTTCCGGTCACCCTCCCCAGTCCCCCATCTGCCGATCTCCCCCTCCATTATCAATTAATTTAAATATGTCTCAATTACTGTAGAAAAGTTTACAAACAATTTGAGGAGATTAAGAATGCTTTATATTTTTTTTGAGAAATTTTTTCACTCTGTAAGGATTTCCTTAATTAAATTTTAATTTAATTTATATAAAAAAAAAAAAAATGACAGTAAACAAAATAATTTTCTTTCGGTCATAAATCGTTATCTTCTTCAGGATTTAGGAAAATTTCAGTAACGTTCTTGTATTTTATTTATACAATGAAAAAATAATTTTATACAGTTTAGTTAAATTTTTATTCAGTGCACTCTTTTGGTCTGGTCCACTCTTCATGCATACTACAAATTTCACCAACCATAAAAATTGTTTTCTATAAATCTCAGCCCCACTTGGTGGTTTTTTACTCTTTGGCCCATTTTCAACGACATCTTTGACCCCTTCCTTCTTCTCAACAAAATATTTTATTAACGCCCAGATTTCAAAAATAATTATTAAAAAAAAAAAAATGAAACTAATTTAATTTTGTATATTTTATAAAAGTATGTTTTGGGTAAAAAACATGATCCTACAGGATATAACGTATTTTTCGTATTAAGAATCACCATTGATTATAATCTGTTAAATCTAGGATTTTGTTAAATTGAATTAAAAAAAGGAATATTAATTTAATCTCTTTAATAGCTTTTTGTAAAATATAATCTAATTTTTTTTGTTTTTTTTTTTTTTTTTTTTTTGTTTTAGGTAAGGTAAGAAAAATTCATGGTCAGAGTTTCTCCTTCCTTTTTAATTATTCTCCTGCAAAAATCCACTCGAGAAATTCAAATGAGAGTACTCATATTAAGGTAAAAAAGGAATTTAAAAAAAATTCATTTACATTAATCAGACTGACGTTTACTTAAAAAAGTTGACGATTATAATTAGGATTCAATTGAGTTTTTTTTTAAATTTGAACCAATTATCAAGCCTCCCCAAGATGACTAAAGCGCATATTCCTTGTAGTGTATCAAGTTGTCAAAACAATACAGTATATAATAATATATGATTAACTTCTTCTATTGTGTTGGATATTATAATTTCCATATTTTTTTTATTTTTACTGCGTCATATATTGCGGCTTGTATGATTAATTCTATCCATTGATAGATAGATAGATATATTAGCATATATTTATAATAATAAACGACCTATATAGAGAGCGTTGGTATAATGCATATATGAATATGCATTTATAATATTCAAATCGCTATTTAAACACGTGATTGCATCCCTTCCCTCTCTTTATCTATTCAGTATTATACAAGTAATAGAATAGCGAGTCTCTTGCTAGCCGTTTACTACCAAATGCTATTTAAATATTCATTCCTAGAGAGTGAAATGGAGAGGGATGAGCTTCCTTAAATAATAGTGCAAATAAAAGATAATAAAATCCGTAATTTGGTAAGATAAGTGAAAAATTTCGCGACATAAAAATTTTTTCTAATCCTCACTCTCGTTGATTTTTATCTAATATTCCTTCGATTTCTACTTTCTCTTATCTATATATATATATAATATTTAGTGAGAAAGTATTGTGATCTCAAAAAAAAAATCGATTTCGAATTTTTTTTTAAATATTTCACAAATAAGCTTTAAAACGAGGCATTAAAAAATAAACCAGAACAAATATTATCAAAAAAAATAATTATAACACTTGGGATTAATTTTCACTTTAGGATTAAGATTTTAAGATTTAGATATCATTAAGATATATTAAAAATTATAAGGTAACTTTTTAATCAAAAAAATATAAAAAAAAAAAATAAATAAATTGGACAAAATCATAAATTGATTAATGTTTTATTTCATACTTATGTGTTGGTTAATAAATTTACGTAACGTCCTTTTTTTAATAGGTGTTTACGTATTATAATGTTTTTTACTTTCTTTTACCTATATGATATATGTATATATATATATAGTGAGAAAGTATTAGATCAAAGAAAAAATCGATATATAGATTTCAACGGAAATTCACGTTTTGAGGTCTCCGTGTATGTGTGTGTGTGAACAACAAACGAAAAAACGTATTTTTACTCTTTATACATAATCCATAATTTTTTTAATGAAACATTTTTTCTATTATTATTATTATTATTAAAATGAATAATTATTCTCGTGACGTCCAAAACCACAAGTTAAGAAAATACAAACATTTAATCAAAATTGACTGCTAATTTTGTAGAGTACTTTGCTTGAAGAAGTTACTTTAGGATGTGGTTAAAAAAAAAAAACTCATTAAAACTTAGAGAAACCATTGGAAGAAAAAAATTAAAGGATCTTAAAAAACAACCACTTTTATAAAAAATTTTCTCTCTCTTGCGAATCATTCATAAGATATGGTTTGGAATAAATTAAAATTCTTAAAACTAATTGAATTGAAATTGAAATGCCTTTAATTCTATATTTGAATTTTCTTTTTACTTTTTACGAAGAGGATTAGAGGAATTTGTATTTGCTTGCTGGAAGGTACTCAAATCACCAACTCATTAATGGATTTTTCGGTTAATTATTAGTATAATTTAAGGAAGCTTACCTTCCAACAAGATAAAACAAAATTTATGCACTCCATAATACTTGTATATAGGAAAATTTAATATTCATATTTTATTTTGCCAACTTTTATTAATCTGAGTCCAAAAATTCCAAAAATATGATCTAGACCAGCCGTTTCCTACATTTTTCGTTTGCGGACTGCCAAATGTAACAATTTTTCAAATTCAAGAAAAAATTTCGCAAAATTGAACAAGTACAATCTGAAATTAATAATATCCATTATTCTTTATAATAACAAATATAAAAATTTGAAACTTTTTCAACTTTTTTAGAGTTTTTTTCTTCCATACGGAACACTATAAGATGTATAAAAAAGTTCAAAATTACAAAATTTTATATAATGCAATAAAATTAAGTGTATGAATATTTAATTACTTAATATTTTACTGTCTATTATTTTTAATATTCCAATTTTTTTTTGCAGTCCAAAAAACAGTGATTTATGCTAAATCAGAGTCGAACCAAACGAATTTTCTGAAATTGTTTATTCTCGTATGAAATCAGCTTATTTCCTCCAATTGAAATTAATTTTAAAAAATGTTTCCGATAATTTATTAATTTTCAATAAGAAAAAATCGGTCAATTATAAAAATATATTTGTCGACCGATCTGCCGTACACATTAAAAGTTTCCACTGTGACCGCAACCTTAAATTCTTAGTTTTACTACAGTAATAAAGGCCAGGATGCAATCCTCGTCCTGTATCTATATTCATTTTCGTCCTTACCTATATTTATTTATTCATGTTGATACAAAATACAAGGCCATACATTGTCACATAATAATTTGCCTCCTAGCAATAGAAATAAACGACAAACATGAGTTGCAACAATTTAACGTTTTAACATTATCATATGAGTTCATCTGACATAATAGTAGCATTCCAGTAGTGTTATTATCTCTGTTTTAAACCAAATCACCACGCCTTAGTTTAGTATGTTTTTCAAGGTTAGAAAAGACTTATCGACATTGACGAGGCGGCGACTCCTCCTCCTCCTCTCTCTCAGCCAATCACACAAATGCAACCATACTATAATCTCAAGCTCTGAGCCTCGGCTCCACCTCCTTCTCTCTCGGCCAATCAAATTCGAGTAGGAATATTATTTGGCAACAAGAAAAACATCAAACAATTAAACTTTCTTGCATTCAAGTCATCACCATTATACTAATTTTGTACAATGATTAAGGATTATGTTATTTTATTTGGTATTTCACTCAAGTATTTATTTTGATTTTAAAGTTCATATTCATAAGAAAAACTTAAGAATTTTACTATGGATTTTATATATAATTGTTTTAGTTAAATTTTCTTGACTCTTTAATTATTTTTTCTTTTTCATTTGGACCGCATAGGCCAACATACCAGGATCCCCCTTTATTTACTCGTTTCGTGCACGTAGGCAAACATCTCAAACCCAAACAAGCCATCTATCAGCACCTCGTGAAGTTACTTTATTTCCTAACTATAACTCCTCCTCATATATTCATATCTAGCTAGCTACTCCTATATCTAATTCCACTCGATCACTTCCTTCTAACCTAATTTATGCTAGGGAGGATGTCTTAGTTTGAGGAGGGACTCTCTCAGCACCGGCGTATAGCCTACTCCTTGTGAAAAGTTGAGAGGGAATCCTTCTTTATGTCCCTTCCATAGGACGGAGTGTCATAGCAACTCTCTCTCCTCGTAGAATGCCTGAGGCTCTATTGTGGTGAGATCCAATGTTCCAATCCACGGCATACTTGGGGATTTGTTTACATCTAATATTTTTATTTAATGAAAAAATTCCACCATGCCCGGGATGTCCTGTGCAAAACAGCGACACCAATTATCCCACAGAGCCCTCTTTAATTAAGACAAAGTTTTTTGAATTAGCCACTTATGAAAAAATTTTATTTAAAAAATTCTATATAAAAAAGTAAAATAAAAGAATCCCAAGTTGAGATGTTTCCTAATAAAATTAAAACTAAGGTCACTAGACAATTGTATTTAGCAGGGAGTTGGTAAGCGTTGTATAAAAACGTTAAGAATACTCGACTCGAAAAAGATATAGAGAGATATATGTTAATCTAGCCTGAAAAAGAATAAAAAATTGATGTTAAACAATGTAATCAATGACGAAAATAATTCGTCATAATAATAAATTTAACCTCTAAACGTGATCAATATTATAAATAATTATTCATTAGCAAATTTCTCTCTCTATTCATCTTTCAATAGAAGACCACCAAACAATGACGTCACAATGTGCAAATTCGTAATATTACGTGTAAAATCGGATTGGATTGCCGTTTGAACATGATTCTCTCATTTCCTGAACAATATTCCAATGGTGTTTATATTAATGAATATCTCCAAACTATAGATCATTATTGCTCTCTTCACCCTCTCTGTTATTAAAGAGTTAATAAATTTTTTTACATTTTTTATTTTAAATAAATACATAAAAAATATTTATTTATTATTTATGGCATTTATTAATTATCAAATCCAAAGAGAATTATTAAATAATACAGAAAAAAGAGAGGAAATTTATGATTAATAATAAAACAGATATCATAGGACTGTATCTAACATTATTTTATTAATAAAAAAAATATAAAACATTTTAATTATTGATTTATATTATTAACATATATATTTCATTTTATTCAATTTATGTTTTGTTTTGCTATGAGAGACATTTTTTGCATTATAATGAATTTTTTTTATAACAACTAAAATTTGCCATTTAGCGCATTTTGAAACTACTATTCGTCCTTCCGTGAGATCTATTATTCCGAAACTACAGTATCGCCGCCAGATTTTGCATTTAATGTGCTGAAACATTTATATGGTCATTTGACCCTTTCAAAAAAAAAAAAAGTTTTTTGCTCTCTCATTGATATTCTCTTTTTTTTGTTTTATTTTATTTAGTTTATATCATATTTTGTTAGAAGGCCGCGCAAAAAAATACCATCGTTAATAAAATTTTGGGAAAATTACTGTTGGCTTAATGGCCACCTCTCTTTTTGACACAAAGCCTATACTCTAATCTTTAATTTAAAATGGTGTTATTAATTAATAAATTTTGTAAAATATTGTCGTGTCTTTGTTAACGACGGTAATCCTGGAACGGATTACAAACTGTCTTTATCCAAGGAGAATTTTCCAACACGGAACGGAAACACATTAACCAAATTAAACCCATAATCAAGAGTCGTTAACCAACCATGCATTGTTACTCAAGACACTTTTTTCCTACAGCCACTTGTTTTTAACCACATCGTCATCTAAAGTCGCCGCTGACAAAGGCACTATTGTAGAATTTTTATAATTATATCGTAGAGTCACCAGAAAAAGATAGAAATTTAATTTGGGGATAATCTTTATTTATTTATTTTTTAATCTTTTCGTCATCTTGGATCATAGAGATTTTAAACGAGATATATTCTACATAATATTACGATTATCCAGGGATATTTATTTTATTTTAAGTTATTTTATATAATCAAATATTATTAATAATAAAAAATTCTTGGACAAAGAAGGCGAATTAGTCATTGATATTAATATTATTTTAAATTCAAATAAATATTAATTAAATCCGATCTTTCTCCCCTGTGGCCGAGAGGTTAAAGATATTGACAATGTCAATATTAATAACCTTGAAAGGGGTGTAGGCCAGATCCCAAGCAGTCCGATTTAAATCATTTGGATACCAATTGATATAAATAAATATGCTTGGATAATACTTATCGTTATTAAAATATATTTTTTAAAGTCTATATGGCTTCAAATGCCAAGGAGACTAAAAAAAAAACAAATCATTTGAAATTCATCTTTATTTATACCATAAATAAAAAAATAAATAAATAAAACTTCTTTAATGTAAAATTTAATTATAAAAAAGAACCGAGAAGGGAAAAAACAATACGAGATAATTTAAATAACAAAAACAAAAGAAACACATTGATGATATATTCCCTTTAACTCTCTGTCAGTTTGTCAGTGGGTAAATTTTAATAAAACATTAAGACATCTCCCTCTTTCATATCTGCAGTGGTCCAAAAAAATAACACTCTCCCTTTCTCTCTCAATAAATTATACTTAATGTTGACACGAAAAACATCTATTTCAAATGATAATCTCTCTCTCTCTCTCTCTGTCTATTCACCCCTCTTAGTCTTCACCGGTCGGTTGAGCAAATATTTGCTCATAAGGTCAAGAAAATATATTTTTTTATTTATATATAAATTTATGTTGTAAATAAATAGTGGTGTGTGAATAGTAATAAAATATTTTGTAAATACATAAACATGATAGCATTAATTTTACTTTAAATCAATATTATTATTTAAATAAAATTTCACCACATATTTACTCCGCTCTACAACCCTAATACTTCTTTCACTTTCGCTTATTACGGTTATATAAAACGAAAGAACAAATAAAATAAAAACGATCAAGAAATATTTTCAAGAAACCCAAGGCCGGTAAACAGAGAAGACGTAACTTTTAAGAGATTATTTGCAGAGAGAGTTAATTGGAAATCATTGGTACCCTCCTGGGTCCTCTCTACTTTCACGGCACAAAGGTGCCTCGCTTTTCTTGATACAGGCAAATGAAAGCACTTTTATCGATATCGTTAATTAAACAACATTTTTTTTATGATTAACGCCGGATGATTTTGTGCTTTGGTTCCATTCTGTGTTGGATTGCGAAGTCAAAGGTTGAGCTTTGGAGAGAACGGATTATCAACGTTAACTAAGATACCAATGTTTGGTACATTTTGTTCCGCGAATATATACAATTTTTCTGATACGGACTCTATGTGGTATATGTGGAAAACAAAAGCATTAAAATTCCATATAGAAAATTTATTCACTTCTTTCAATTTATACAAAAAAAAAAAAAATAGTTTACTAATGCCGTAAATCTAAAAAGAGTAAAAATTACTCTAAACATTTATCTAGAAGTCAACTCTCTAATATAAGTAAATTTTTGGTCAACACATGCTGTATACAAAGTATTTCAACTGAATTGCAAGAGGAATTGGACACCTTAACGAAGAGGAATTAAATTGTACAATTTCAACTCTAAAAATTACAAAGCTAGCAGAATACCCCATTTACATAGATTATAAGACGCGCCCTTATTTTTCTAAGCTAGAAATAATAAAATATATACCCATGAATACAGAGGCACCACAAAATATGAAAAATATGCGAAGTAATACGATTTATATATATTATATTTGATGGTTAGCTGAGCCCAGTAGAGCTCTGAGTTGAAAGCAACCCAAATTCAAATCTACCTCATGACAAAAAAATTTCTATCAGTGATGCCTCCGTCTGGGGAAGAAAACGGGACCCCACCCCATTAAAGTTACCCATTGGAGTAACTTGTCAGTTCCTGATACAAATGAATGAAGAAAAATATATAAGGAGAGAGAACCTTACTCTTGTGATTTTGTAGGTTTTTGTGATTTTCTTCTCAACTACTCTAACAATTTTGATTTAAATGGCTGTACATAAATTAGAAAAGCTTTAAAAATCTAATAATCATCCACCTCAAAATAGTGTGGGGCCTTCAATTTGAGGCTTTATGAAATCTATATTAAATATAGGACAACTCGTCAAAATAAGATTTTTATTGGAAGCTTGTTTATATTTTTGGGGAAAAAAAGAGATATATAATTCAGTTAGGGGGCAAATATTTATTTATGAATTATTTCCTCAATGAAGCAATAGAAAAGATAAATCATTTAAATTTATTTTCAATATTAAATATTAATTAATAAATATTAATATTAATTCAGAATCCAAACATTTTGAATCAGAAGATAAAAATTTTTTTATTTTTATTTATTATATCGGTTTCGAGACCATACTCATTCAATATTAATATTACTATACACTCGTATATATATATTCAGAGTATTTTCTGGCTGAGTATCTCCTCTATGGCAGGACATTTTTGGCATTTATTAACAGGTTTTATTATTTATTATACAAATAAAATATTTTTCATATAAAATTTTAAAAAAAATTAGCAAAGTCACTGAAATGCTCAACCAAAATAAAGGCACCTTACGCCGCCCTTTTCGCAAAACCCCTCCGTACAGGAATGGATGCACGCCAATCAAGAGCGGTCCTATAAATATACTTAAAATAGTTATTTTAAATATTATATATAATTTCCTAATCCTATTTTAAATTATTTAGATAATAAAATTTTTCATACAATTGGTCTCATAAAAGAAAAAAAAATTATTTATTTTTTAAGACTTTTTCGACATTTTTTTTAGGCCATTTAGACTCTATCTTTTGGCATTCAACAAAATTTTAATAAATTTCATCGCCCAGGAAGCGACTCTTAAGCCATAAACCTTTCCTTTAAAACGTTAAAATACTTATTTGGATTAAATAGAGAAATTTAATTTTTTCATCATAATAAACTCATCAAATACATATCCGTT
This sequence comes from Anisolabis maritima, assembly GCA_010014785.2. Classification (NCBI taxonomy): domain Eukaryota; kingdom Metazoa; phylum Arthropoda; class Insecta; order Dermaptera; family Anisolabididae; genus Anisolabis; species Anisolabis maritima. Next base: position 13,730 of record JAAAKE020083969.1, on the reverse strand, counting down.
TAATTAATAACATTAAGGCGATTGTGTTGGAGTCATTAAGAGACATCTGTCTTTCAGAATTGAATTAATCTCCAACTGATCAATAACAATTGACATTCTAGACAGACAGTTATTAAATAAGGCTCTTGATCAACTCCTCCTCTCTTTGTAGTAACTCAATAAAAAAATTATGTTTCGCAAAATTATTAAATGGAGTTAATAAATTACCTCTATGATCTCCTTTAGGAGGTAATATTTCATAATAATATAAGCTCATATATTATTGCGAATAATTAAATAAAGTATTTGTGTATATCTAATAAATAAGAGAGATATTTCTTTATTATTGTGGCAATAAATCAATATAATACCCCTGGGAAGACATTTTTTGAAGGGAATGGGGAGGACTAAAAGTCGATAGACATACAAATGGGATTACAATGAAATTCATATTTAAAGCCAACAATTTTTTTTTTCTTTATTCCAAGTGGAACAACAGTGACCTGTCTGTGTGTTTATAATCCGTATGATGTCAAAACGAATTAACCAATCACTTCCAAAATTTATATAGGCTATTTTACATATGTCAAAAATCAACATGTTTAAAGGATAAAATTTTTTTCTCAAATTTTTTTGAAAAATTTATATTTGTATTAAATTTATGAGTCCTTTGAAATAGGAAATAGCTAGAAACTTAAATTTTATTGAAAAAAAAAAAAAAAAATGAAATTTATGTATTATAAATTTAAGTTCCGTAGAGGAGCTGGTAGAGTGCAGTCGTTTTGCACAGGAAATCGGTGTTCGCTTCCTGGGAAAGATTTTTGCATTAAATAAAAATATTTAATGTAAACAAATCTCTATGATCTGGAGATCAGGGCATATAATCTTTTAAGATTTAAAAAAATTCAATTTTAATTTTAATTTTACTATATTTATAATTTAGTTTTTTTTTTTAGATCTTTTTGACATCTGAGGCCATATAGACCTTTAAACGATATATATATATTACGATACAGATTATATTATATTATATTATACAGAGGCATATTTATTGACATCAATTGGTATCCAAATGATTTAAATTCGACTGCCTGGGATCCGAACCCACACCCCTTATCTTTACAAGCTTTCAATAGTGACTATATCAATATCTTTAACTTCTCGGCCACGGAGGAAGGGAGGGATTATAATTTAGTTATCTAATAATAATAATAATAATAATAATAATAATAATAATAATAATAATAATTTATATATATAAATAAACATCTAAGGGATAGGTGAATGTTTTCCAGCAATTAAACGACTGAGAAAGTGCAAAATTAATAATAATAATAATAATAATAATAAAATATTAGACATTAAAAAAAAGATATAGCTCTGTGGATTAGCTCATTGGCTTTATGCACAGATGTTCCTTCAATGATGAATAGGGTAAGCCGGTGCTCGCCTCGTTTCTCCTCTTTAATATACATACTATCCTTCTCAAAATAAATTGGTCAAACGCTAATTTTTGTTTCAACTTAATTGATATTTAGAAGAAGTACATTAAACCAAAATAATCAAATATATTTTAACAATTATGAGTTATAGTATTTTTGGTTTGTCCAATTTCTTTTTAGATGAGTGATAGGTTGAATGAAAGTATCTGGAATTGGATAAATATAGTGTGAACCAATTTTTTAAAAGTAAATTTTATTATTTGATTGGAAATTAAAAGAAGAGAGAATTCTTTTTCATCTCAGATATGCACACATACAGAATAGAGAGAAGATGCTTTCACATAAATACTATGCAGAGAAAAAAATTTCCTTTGCTGTCCTAAACTCTCTGTCTGTCACTCCTTCTGTCCCTTTCGGAATATAAATTAGCTCGTCGCACAATGATAGCACGATTTGTGTTCTAGATGGGATCTAGGAAATAGATCACTAAACGAAACATGATCCCTATTGGATTTAAATATATTTGAATAGTAGGCCTCTATACATCCACTGGTATTGTGTATTGACTTTGGAGCAAACTTTGGGCGGAGGGATATCAAAAATAAAACAATCATTGATTATTATTATCAAATTCCTCCTTTCGTATTAAATGGGTAGCAAGGAGTTTCATTTTTTCAATGTTTATAAAAATAAATTATCCCTGGAACAAAGGGTCTAATTTTAAAAATAAACAAAACAAAAAAATGCTTAAAATTTTTCATGCAATATCCAGTTTGTTTTCAAGTAGAATTTTCATCGTTCAGTCCCCAGTTCTTAGATAAAATTGATAAAATATTCTTGTAAAATTTTAACCATTTAACTGTCTCGGGAGTTATGAATTTTTTGTATATAGTTCTTTTCTTTTTCTTTTCCTCCTTTTTAAATTTTATAAAGTAAAGGGAGAATGGTTTTTTAGATTTTTTTTCAAAATTTTTGAAAAGAAAATGCCTAGGCCGAAATGGAAAAAGAGCGAGAGAGATTGTAAAAAAATTGTATTTAAAACAGTCAGTAAAATGATTTATTTATTTAATTTATAATTTTACAACTATATAATTCTAATACTATGTTGGACAAGGGAATACATATTTAATTAACATTCAAGGTCATATGACGCAATAGAGCTAACCGCATCAGCTATTTTATGGGAAAATCGGTGCTCGGCGAGGGCAGTAAACTTAATATACCTCAGGACTCGAGACATTAGTTTCATCTGCGGATATACCAATATATAATATTAATATTAACATTAATATTAAAATGGAAACTTCACGAAGACCAAGACCTTGACTCCAACATAGCTCGCTTAAAAAAAGACTCGACATTCAATTCTTTTGCTGTCACAATACTTTTGCTATATTATATATTATATAAATAGATTTGAGAAAGTAAAAAGAGATAACAATTATTTATTATGTAAACTTTAAAAATAATGATGAAAAAGTTTTTCTGAACTCCTGATTTTGGCGCCCTCTAAATTTGGCGCCCTGTGAGACAGGCCCCTTCGCACGGCTCTAGTTACATCTTCATAAATCAAATTTTTTATAAAAATTTCCTTTTTTATTCGAAAATGTCGGTCTTCTTCATATGTCCAATATCTTTTATTTTAATTATTCCAGATGAATGATTCGCAAAAGAAGTGACATGTTGATTATTGTTTATTCAAGTGTATGTTTATGTATTAGAGTCCTTGTGAGCGTGTTTGGATGAATTTCTAAGGGATTGACAAGACTGCTCTCCCCTCTACTCTAGAATAAGATAAATGATGCTGGTTATCTTCCACTGTATTACAGCAATATATGAACCTCACTCACTCGGCTGCATACAAGATAAACACCCAGATATACGTGGATGAATCTTAAATAGCAAACCGTATAATAGAATAACCTTAAAGGGCTCGTTTTTGACATAGAGTAAATGTTATCCGAGGGTTTAAAGGACCAGCAGGGACAGACAGATGGGAGAGTGGCCGTTAAATAAACATCCGAAGAAAAAGAGATACTTAGTAAGAAAGAGAGTCCTGATGAAAATACAAAACCCTTCCGAAATGTTATTATTATTTGAGGGAAATATTCTAAGAATTTTTTATTACTATTTCCCTCAAATGTAATTGGCCAACCTGTATCTTTTTTTTGTCTTAGAAAACCTATATGAAATCCGAAAATAATATATTTATTAATAAGTAAAACTTTGTGAAATTTGATGATTTTGAATTTCATAAAAGTCTTATTAATTATTCATTAAGATGAAACAAAAGATATAGGTTCTTCATTTACTTTTGTAATATACGGTAGTATAGAAAATGTATTGTGATTGACAAAAAATTTGTTGTTGAGATTTCAAAGGAAATGAGATCTACTGAGTCTAAAATAAAGTGTCTCGCAAAATGGTCTATTTCCGAGGGTGTGAACAAAATAAAAAAAAAAACGAAAAAACGTTCGAAGCTCCAATTTTATACCTAAGTTACCAAACGAAGGTTTTGATTATTAGTTTTTTCGGCATTTAAACTCCGCCTTTATTTATTTATATTAATTGGTAGTCAATATAATATAAAGTTGTCCCTTAAAAGGAAGCGAATCTCTGACCTTTGGTACTTCACAGCATAGATTGCAACAAAAAGCTCTTGGGTGCCAATATTTAAAATTGGTCCATCCTCAGTCACTTATTGGCTATTTATGGCCAGGTCCAAAGTTGTCATAAGTAGATGTATATGATGTAACAATGTATGTATACATATATTCTTTTTATTTTATACTGAGCTTGACATGCGAGTATAAAATAATTATCAAATTTATGAATTAATTTAAATAAGCATTTTTTAATGGAGTTGTTAATGTTTTAATTTTTAAAACAGCTCTATTAACATTTTGTTTTTATTATTAAAAAAAAAAAACAAAAAAAAACATTGTCTTTTGTTTGACTATCTTGATACAAAACTTTAATTTTTCCAAAAGGTTTAATAAATTCATGACTTTTTATGTGCGCATAATTATATTCTTTAGCATATGTTCTTTTTTTTTGTCGAGTTCCGCGTGTATTAATTAGAATATTCAGTTATGTAATCCGATTCAAAGAGCTTATCTAAAACAATATTAGGCCGGTGGATATTCTCAATTTGGTCACTTAAGCCTGTTGTTCAAAGGGGAGTTAATTCCATCTATCTGCTATCACAACTCACAGATATTAACGCTGAGAGGACCTTTTTAATTAAATGGAAAATCACCTCGCACCAGCTTTCTCGTATTTAAATATATTTATATTCATAAAATTAATAAGAGCTGATGTGACTATCATGCAAATTTTGATATTCTAAATAAAAAAAAAATTTATTTAAATAAAAGCCTCAATTTAGATTCAAAAACTCTCACTACTACAAATTCAAAACACATATTCATTTTAATGAAAAGATCATTTCATTTCAATTCAAAAAAAATATCCAAATTAAATTTATTTAAAATTTAGTTTGAATAAATATCGGTCAATTTTTAAGGTTTTTATATCTTTTATTTTTAGGATGAAAAATTAATTGAAATAATTATTACTTATTTTTGATTTTTTCTTTTCAAATTTGAGTTATCAAGTTATTGAGGAAGACATTTTTAGAGTTTTAGAGATAAATATATTATTTATTAAAACATTAAAAAAAAAAATAATAAAAACCCTAAAGCCACAAAATAACTAATAGTAATGGATATCCCTTTTAAACATCATAAAGCTGACAAAAAATTAGTGTACTACCATTCAATTAAAAAAATTGGGGATTGGATTTGACAGAAAATGGATTTAGGTATAATTTAGAAAATATAGAAACCCACTAACATTACTGGATATATGATTTTTATTTTTTTAATATTATTAATTATTATTTCCTATATTTTATTTTTATGAGTGATAATAAATAGAAATATTGTGAACTAAAAAACCTACCGAGTCTGCCTCGGTACTTTATGAAATTATTAGGGGGTGTTCAAAACAAAAAAAAATCATTCCCCGGTTGGTTACCCCTGGTGTATCGTGGACTGTTGGCATACCCTAAATCCCATCACCAGTTTCGGGCTCAATGGCCCATTCCTGTTGTACTTTTTTTTCGAGTAAGAAGCTCTTCACCTCTCTATTCCTCTTCTATCTTCTGAACCCGGCAGGATTGTTCAAAAAAATGTATACACACTTTAAAATAGAATAGCTGCTATATTATTGTGAGTATTCCAGCAATAGTTACAGGACAGACACAGTTCCTATTTTAAAGTTTTTTGAACACCCCTGTATATAATTTCTTATCGGTGGAAGAAATCGTTGCTATGTCCAAAATTGACTCCAGGGAAGGCAGTGCAGTAAATAAATAGCCTTTGAGTGCTTATTGAAAGACAAATTTTGAGAAGTTAAGAACAAAGTTTACTTGCTCGTCTTCACTCAAGATTGTTTAGTCGGAGATGCCCAAAGGTGTCAGAGTAGTTATATATACATAAAATAATATTCATTGATGTTATCTTTCGGTGAAGTCCCTCGGTTACAAGGTTAATTGATTAATCAATTTGTCTTTCTTTATTATCGAAAGCCACTCTACTGTATTTGCTGCCACTGCCTTCCCCTGGAGTCAATTATTTCTTATCTCTAACTTCCCTTTCATTCGTTCATTTCTAACAAACTTTTTAATAATAATATCTATTTTTCCTTACCCCTTTTCTCCCTTAATGATTTCATTTTCCTCAAATTACCACGGGATGCATAAATTCGTTCGTTTTTATTTGCTGGAAGGTAGGCATCCCAAATGACCAAGTCCCTAATAGATTGCTCATGCTCCACAGAGCTCTAGAGCAATTAATCAAAAAATACATTAGTGAATTGGTCATTTGGAATGCCTTTAAACAACAACAAGGTAAAAATGGACAAATTTTGGAACTGGGGTTCCATTTATACAACATATTTTTTTCCTTTTGTTTTAAAATATTGATAAAATAAAGTGGAGAAATTACTTAAAGATAAAATATGTTAATTAGAACTATACCCTCTAGACTTCACACTTAAAGTATCTACGATTTATCTATCCTTCCACTTAATCATATACAATTGTATTATATTGATATATGTGCTTACCCGGATATATATTTTTCATTTTTTATTAGTTAACCTAACTAGATCTTTTTAGAAATAAATGTCAAACTGTTCACAGCTATGATTACACTGCGTCATCATGACGCTACGCAATAGGCAATCAGCTGCCTGTCATGGCAAACAAGAATTTTATATAGATTATAGATAAACTTTTTTCAAAATTTGTTTATTTCCAAATATTAAGATATAAATTTATTTATAAAAAAATTTCCAAAACAATAAATGTAGAAGAAAACGTCTTATTTTTATTCTATTGAGTGGTAAAGAGGCTGATAAGCAAACTCTAACTCACCCTCTGATGACTATTTGAAATCGATTCTTGAATTCGAAAAGTCACTAAAACCAAACTCTACTAAAAAAAAAAAGAAAGAAAAGTTTCAAATGCTTTTTGTTTCATAGTGAAAAAAGGGGATAATTTTTAATTAAAGAGTTCGTTAAATCCACTCGAAACAAAAAGAAACATAAACATCTACTAGATAAAGGTAATGAGGAGATAAATAAAAATAGACAAATAGGCATTAAATAATATTTCAGATTAAATACTCGTATTCTGCTCTCATTTTTTTAAAGTATCTTCGGAATCTAAGATCATATAGATTTTAAACGATTCATATTATGATATAATCCAGGCATATATATTTATATTCAATTGATGTAGATAAATAATTATCAGACTGAGTCTCTCTTATTTTTTATCTATAATACAGTAAAAAAAGGTAACATCACTTTTTGCTCTCTGATTTTAGCATCTCTCTCTTGGTCTGTGGATTACACAAATTCTATACAATGTTATATTAAAACTTTGGATATTGATCAACTTGGTTTGGTTACTGAAAGACATCCCAAAAGACCAACTCACTAATTGATTAATTGCTCCAAAGCCACTGTAGACTGGGCCATACATGATCAGTTGATAATTTCTGAGGAGATTAGTAACTGCGCATGCGTGGTCTGCTCTAGTTCTGGAGCAATTAATCGAAAAATCAATTAGTGAGTTGGTCTTTTAAGATCTTTCAGTATTCAAACTCGAATTAATTATTGCACTCCATGGCATTGTTATTTTATCATTTTTATGTGTTTAAAAAAATTTTAACCCAAATATATTTTATTTTTGTTTAAAAATGTTTTTAGGATTCGTAATCCTTCCTATTTTTTTTTTTTATTTTATTTTAATTTTACTTTCCAAAAATTTTTTGTTTTGTTGTTTTCAACCAATAACTCGGTAAAGGCCGTACTTATAGATGTTTTTCTCATTGGTAGAGAAAAGTTATAGCTCTTTTCATGGCTGAAGACGAGAAGAAAGAAGAAAGAAAGAAAGAATACTGCAGCAAGTAGAAAAATAAAACAATTATATTTTCGATCTACGCTTCGGGCGTAATTCAAAAAATTACCTTCGGCGTTATACATGAAATATTTTAACAAAATTTTTTATGTGTGAAAAGGCTCTTTTGAGTTGTTTACTCCCATTGCATGCATATTGTTAAAATAATTTATGTATAATAAATTTTATTAATCTTTGTTCTTGAAATGAGGTCGGGATTTGCCCTTTGTCTTGTCTAAAAATTAATTGTTTTATTTTTCTTTTCGTTGGACTATCCTTCCTTCCTCGTTTTTTTTTTTTTTTTATAATTTTTTAAATAAAATTTTCTTTCACCCAACTAGCTATAGGTTAATTTTTCAGTGAATAAACTCCGTTATGCTGCTCGAAATATTGGCAATAAATTAAAGTAACTATCAACCTATTATTTGATAGTTCCTCTCTCCAGCTTCGTTTTTTTTTCAACTAATTATCAGCCTAAAGCAACTCCTATAAAAAATGATAGTTGGTTTTATTAGGACCACATCTTTTTTTTTATTTTTGTCAATTCAAATCTTAAGTTGCAAATTGTGAGAGCGGCCTGATCATATGTGTATTGTCGCATCGGTCCTATATCCATTAGGCTCCCACTCCCCCTCCCCCATTCCTTTATGTAAGACCTAAAAAACTTTAATATGAACACCAATTTTTTTCTTTCACTCCCTATTCATATTTGAGATATTCCATTATTTAAAAATCCATATTTGATTTTTTTAAATTGGGGGCAGAGAACGGCTAGCTGACCTCTTACTTTACCTCCTTGCACTTTGTGACCCTTGTCAGGTTTCAACTCTTGACACTTGGGTTGACATAAATCCAGCGACAATTCTATTTCAATTGGTTTCAACTCCATCCATCCGCGAACTTATTATAACTTGTAAGTTATAGTTCTCATAAACAATTGATTAGAAATGTTATATATCATATAAGCCACCGCCTTTCTATGCCCATTCAGACTAACACTCCTCTTTTATTCATAATACATTCTCTTCTAATAATTATTCACTTGACAATATAATTCTCTAATAAAATTCCAAAAAACTAAAAATTTTTAATTACCCTGTACTCCTCGGACTCATATATATATATATATATTATTTTAATTAAATTTTTTTCTTTTCCTTCTTTAAAGTGCTGCGATTGATCTTGCCCTTTCTTTTCTCCCTTTGCTCGTTAAAATTGTTGGCTAATGGGGCGCTTGTCGTTTGGGATTATCCATTAGAGATTTCTATTCTTTATTACCATTATATTTAATATAATAATAATATAATATAATATATTCTATTCTTTATATAAAATATATAACAAATTTTAATGATAACCATATCAATAAAATAGTTAATAATAAATACTTTGAGTAGTGACAAGACTGAAATGTGAAACTTTTAATTGACCAAATGAAATAACTGATTATCATATAATTATAATAATTTTTTTAATTTTTTATATATTAAATGTTTTTTCTCAGTATGAGACATTTATATTTTAAATATATTATACTAAATATATTTTCTCCTGATTTAACAAATTTTCAAACTCATTCAAAGATAATATTTTTCTATTATTAAAACAAATGAATTTTTATTGGATTTTGATATTTTAATATCCATTTTTCACTCTTAATAAAAATGGACAGTTTTTTAAAAACACTCGTACATTCATTCATCAACACTTTTGATTAATATTTTTATTTATACATATTATGAACTAAAAATGCTTTCAGTCTTCTCGTTTTTTTTTTTTTTTTTTTTAATTTTCATTGAGTTGAGCAATAAAATCAACTTTTTTTTTTAAATTAACTTTTATCGTTAAAAAAAAGCTGATAAAAAAAGAGCCTTCAATTAACTTTTGTTAAACTTTTTTTTCTGTAACTCATTAACTTATTAAGTATTCATATTTAATTAAATTTCTACAATCCCTTATGGAATTCTTACAAAGAATATTAAAATAGGTAGAATGGGGAATTCAAAGGATAAAAATAGATCACTGATTTGATGATAAAAAAAATGTGATTAAGAAGAATCAAGTGGAGTGATTAAAGGGGACATCATTTTACGAAAATATTCTATATTTTTATCTCATTTCAGTTGCTAATCACTGATAGTCTTGATGGCATCTGAGGCCATTTAGACTTTATTCATTTATTTAAATTAATTGTTACTCAATATAATTTCAATAAATTTTAATCGATTTGGAGTGAACCACAAACGTTAGAACATGAATCGAGACTTCTACTTCTGCGTTAAGGACCAAGGCTAATTCAATTGATTGAAAGATCTTTATTTCCATTGAAATTTCAAATTAGAAAATTTTATATTCATTATTTGATGACAAAATTTCAGATAATTCAGGTGATTAGAAGGCTTTCGTTTCCAAGAATTTTATATGATTACAATACATCCAAATGAAAACAAAAGAGAAACTAAATAATAATTCAGAGGACTAAAAGACTAATTTTTGGTGAAATCTCTTATATAAAAATTTTATGCGATTGCAATACTTATAAACTTAGGAAAATCACGGTTCCAGATCGATATTATTATTATTATTATTATTAATTTTGTAAAAAAATGATATTTAAGAATAGGGGGGGGGGGGGGCATGGTTTTCATTTGCATCTATTCTTCCATTTGCTAGAAAAATAAAAAATGCAATTTTATAAGGATAAATAATATAATATTATTCTTCATTTTTTTGTTTGGGTGTCTTTTATAATAATTTTTTTTCAATCTGTTTCAAAGAATGGGAATACTTATTCTCATTCTATCAAGAGAGAGAGAGAGAGAGAGAGAAATACCACAGCCTGAGCTGAGGCAGTGCATGCTCTAAGCTTCTCCTCAACACAAGTGATTTCTTTTCATTTTGTTCTATTTTTTATTGGTTTTAAAATGGTGATCTCCTTTCCGCCGCACCCTTTCAGTCTCTTATTAAAGGTATTTTTATTCTATACTTATCTCTTTATTTATTAATTTAGCCAAACTCTTAATTATAATAAATGCTGATTTTAATTTAATTTAATGAAAAATAAAAATAATATAGATTTTCATTTCATTATTAAATAATTTGTGTATTTTTTGAGTTGAACTCAGTGATCTTTCCCTAATAAAATAAACATTTAATTATTTTCTTTTTTACTATTATAATTTTAAATTAATTTAAAAAAAAATGATTAATTTCTTTTCATTTGTCAAGCTTAGTTAGGCAGTCGCCTGAATTACCACCAACTTTTAAACAGAAAACTTTTTTTTTACTTATTAAATAATTTTAAATAATTCATGATTAAAAAAAATTTATTTTTTCTATTAAAATACTATTGACTACTGCTACCTGGCCACCTTCTGCATAGGTATACAATAATTCTCAACTCCCATATGTTATTATTAAATTATTAAAATAAATAATAAAAATACTACTTTCGATTGCTTTTGGTTATTATAAAACTTATATATCAAAATAGTATACAAATTTTGGAGGTGTTACCATTTGTTGCCTAAGGCAAAAACCCTTTACTTAACAAAATATATATTTTTTAAGATTTCTTATATAAATAAATTTAGATTTTTTTTTATTCATTCTGAATTTTTTTTTATATCTTCCTTTGACTTACTGTCATAGGATATTTACAAAATAAATATTTCTAATACAAAGTAAGAATAGCAAATACAATTCATTCTGAATATTATATTTATAAATTTAGATTAATAAGACAAAAATATTCTTTTTTTTTTAAAACTTTATAGACAACCTTTTAAATGCCGGTATCGTTTGACTTCTCCACTTTTTTCTAAATATTAATACATTTTTTTAATCTTTATTAAATTTTTTAAGAAAAAATTCATTAAGAAAAAATAATTTTTATTTAATTGGGTATTCATTTAAAAAATTCAAGATTTAATTTGTTAGGTGCAGATTATCCAGTTCCCATAAACCCATCGGCCCCACCTTCTCTACGACTGTTTATATTACAAATATATTAAATTCTTTTGCATCGATTACTATAATCCAGTAAATGTAAAATCAAAAGAGAGTAAATTTTTCTCTCTCTTTCTCTTTTTGTGAGGCATGTTGTATTATAGGGTGGGGGGTGGGTGTCACTGACCGGAATGAATTGGTGGACATTTCCTAAATGCCTAAATAGCCGCTGCCATTTGACCAGCTCCACGATGGATATCACTCCATCTCTTGTATGGGGAAGGGAGAGGGGGCGAGGAGGCGGATGTTGGATAATGGCTGCTGTCTTGAGTTCGAGCTTCATTTTCACCCTAACCCTCACCCTCACCACCGCCTCCATCACCATCGAAAACTGACTGGTTTTAGTCAGCGAATTCACCGTCATTTAGTCTTTAACACACTGGGCCTTTTGTTTCGATTCAAATCCATCTTTTTTTTTTTTATCTAAAAAGCCATAAAGATAAAAAAAAGCCATTTTGATATATATTTTTTTTAAAGTAAATCATCTAATTTCATTAAAGGAAAAAGAATATTTTTTTTTTGATGATGATAATTGAATATACATCTGTATGCTTTAAACAACTTGAAATGAAAGTAGGCGACAATCACCCAACTCGTTAAAAATAAACTTTCTTTAAACCATATAAATATTTACATTTTACTTAACTTTTCAAATAAAATTTATTAAATTTCAATATTTAAACCGTCCGTCCCCCGCCCTCACCAATAGTCGAGAGGTTAAAGATATTGACATTGTCAATATTGATAATCTTAAAAGCTCCCAGGCAGTCTGATGAAATTTATATCAATTGGGTACCAATTGATATAAATAGATATGGCTGGGTTATATGTATATATCGTTTAAGTCTATATGCCAAATGTCGAAAAGACTTTAAAAAAATTTTTAAACCGTATATATATATTTACACCTATAAATATTTTCTCATTTAATTAATATTTATAGCATTTTGTTTGGAAGCCAGGTTTCCCAACATTTTAAGTATTGATATTTCGAAATTTGCCAAACAATTTTATATAATTTAAAAAATAAGAATTTTTATTATTTTAATATTATTGCCAAATTATAGAAAAAAATATTCTTAATTGTGGTTGTTGCAGTTTTTTTATTAATAAAATAATTTTTTTAATCAACAATTTTTGTTTCTTTACTAAAAAATGAGGTGTACCTAGGGCCAGAGGTTCGCTTCCAGATCAAAACAAAAAATTTATTTAAATTATATTGGATACCAAATAATTTAAATCAATATGAACGGAATCTAAATGGCCTCAGAAAAAGACTTAAAAAAATGCAAACAAAAATTTTTTATTTGTCCCCCCCCCCCTAAATATGTCTACAAAATTTTATCCCTGAATAATTAAATAAACTTTGTTTTCTTAATTTTTAATAAATTTAATAATGTATTCATTTTTAAATTGGAAATTTCTGGATCCTTTATGCATATCTTCCTAAACGTACGACGGGTCAATTTGCTTCTCTCGGTCGCATATATTTTTGATATCCTAGAAATTCGGAATAATCGCAAAGAAGAAAAAATTAATGTATCATGTATAGATAGATAAACCTTAATCATAGCAATACCTAGTAACATAAGCAGGAAGTGCCGTCTCATTTTATAATTACTCTCTGAAGTATGTAAAAATATTTTTATGATTTTTGAGTGGATCCGACCTTTCTCTCGTCCCTAATTACACCGAAAAATTTTTATTCCCTTAGATATTTTTACTTTCTCTTACCCATATATGTAAAATATAGTGAGAAAGTATTGGGATCGCAAAAAATCGATGTCCTAAGATTGAGACAATACATGTTTTGGGGTCCCCTGGAAAATAAT
>JAAAKE020083958.1:0-22865 GCA_010014785.2 Anisolabis maritima | reverse complement strand
ACATGTTCATACATTTCCACCGAAAGAAAAAGATAAAAACATGATGAAACATTGCGCAACACGTGACCCGGAGTAAACGCCCCGACATTTGCCTTAAGCTGTTAAGGAAAACCTGGCTTAAACTTTAACAAGGATGGTACGACCTCAATCTACCTGAGCTAATCTCTGCGCTTGAGAACTAAATAAAATTTTAACACAATATGACAAAATTTATAATAGATTTAATCAAAGAGGCAGAGAACTATAATCCCAAGTAGTGACAGACAGACTGTTCCATAAACCAATACCAGACCCTGCAAACGAATGCAAACCTATATTTTTCAAGAATTTTGGCTTATGAATTTTCTTCCTATGATCTACCCCACCTAAATAACTTGGGTCTTGAAACCTACTTGATATTTCCTCCCAACTCCTAAACACCACTTTTAATTTAGCCCTTCTTTCTAATAAACAAGCCCAGCCTAATTCGCTAATCATTAAAGTAGGACTACTAAACCTATCAAATTTTTCAAAAACAAAGCTGCCTTCTTTTGAACCATCTTCTCTAACTGCTGCGAATATTGGTCCACACCGCTGAACAATACTCTAAATTAGGCCTCACATAAGTTAAGAGAAAGTATTTAAAAAGACGATTCGTTTAGATAAAGATAATAAGAAATTTTCTAAAAATCTTTCCGGGTGATTTTGTACGATCGATTTTTTGTACAAATCTACATTTCAAATGTTTGCAGAAAATATTATATACGAACTTTCTTATATTTTAGGGTACATTTAACTTTTCTCATTTATATATTCATAATATATAGATTAAATTCAATAAAAGTTTATATCACTAGAATAGTTTAAACTTAAATGAATAAATGTAAATAGAAAAGTAAAAATATACTCACGAATTTCTGGAAAAGCTGGAAACCAGAACGGAGACGATATACCTTCCAGTCCCTCTCTGGGCAAACTGAAGCAAAACCAAAGTCAGAGATGAGATTTGAACAAGCCCCGACCTGTTTAAGAAAAGGAAGAAGATGAGATCAATCGAGGATTTCCTTTTTTTTTTTAATAAAAATGAGTCAATCTATTATTATTTATTATTAATTGAAAAATTCTCATCAACTCATACTGTCTTTAATTTCAATTTTTTTTTTTAATTTAAAAAAAAATTTTGTAATAACTTTTTGTTTAATTTTTTGTCCTGGTGAGGGAGCCCACAAAGTCCAAAACACATTTAAAATTAAGAAAAAACAATCATTGGACCGCTCCTTATATAAAGGTTAATATGATTTTAAAATCTGAACGAAACAAATTGGGTTGCATTTAAAAGCTATAAGAATATCCAAACGAGCAACACTAGGCCTTGTGAAATCGCAGTGAATGAACGCTACTCTTTTTACTTCATTCATTTCACTATCCAACACAACACGAGGGGCGAGACCATTAGAACCTACTTACATTTTTAAAATTAATTTCGTGAAAGAGACAATTTAAAATAGCAAGATAAAAAAATAGAGATTTATTTCAAAACAATATTTAGTCAAGTTTAGGCTTGTCTATTAGTTTATTATTCCGAATTAATTACCTATGACGTCAAGAGAAAATACATTATAAAAAAAAAATATTAACATTGCTTATATTAAGACGAATCTCTCCGAGTAAAAAAAGATTAAAATTTGCCAAATATTATGAAGTAAAAGCAATCTAAATATGATTAAAAATTAATCAAATTATTGAATAAAATAATGTATAAAATAATAAAGTTATGAGGTTAGTTAAATAAAAGAGAATAAAATATTTGTTTTAAGGAATTGCATATTTGGTTTCTTTTAAAAATATATATTTGGAGATTTAAGGGCCTTGGATGGCTCGAAATAAAAACAAAATAAACCCAGAGAGGAGAGGTCACTGGTAGGGACCTAAATCCCAAAAGGTGCAGGGTGTTTGCCGAACGCGAGCTGCCCGGCTAGTATTAGCTTTATTTTATTGTTAAATTATAAATTATCTATTAAAATATTTTTTAACATATGAATTCAAAATTGAAAATTTTATTTCATCTTTTCACTTAAATATATATATTTATAGCCGTTTTTTTTTTTTTTTTTTTTTTTTTTTTTTTTTTTTTTTTATATGGTGGGGGGGTATATAGATTAAAAAATTTTTTTTAACATATAAATTAAAAATTTAAAATTTTTTTTTTTTTTTTCACTTAAATATTTATTTTTTTTGCTTTTTTTTTTTTTTTTTTTTTTTTTTTTTTTTTTTTTTGAAAAAGAGGAGGAGGCGAACGACTAAATAAAATTTTTATTATATGTATTTTTAACGGGAATTAAAATCTTATGAATAATTCACGAATCTCATTTTTTCAAACGCAACGAAAGAGCATTAAAAAATAATAATTGCTTATGCCTTAAATATATTCGCAATCTAAAAATATAGCTTTAACTACATCATTTAATCAATTCACCGTGAAGATAATTTAATCCCTAAAATTAAATAAATAAAAAAAAAATATATGTTGTTATGTAGTTATCTTTGGATTTATGACTTTTTGAATTATCTCTTTTATGAATGAAATTTTACATCTATTATTTTCAAGGAATTATTCATTTTTTTTTCAACCCCCTTGTTTGTTTTTTATTCTTCACGGGATTTCAACATCATTAATTTTGCATTCGTTTGAAATATTATACTACAATTCGTTGTTTAACAGTCATTCGTTTTTTAATTTAAACCTGACCTCCGCAAAAAAAAAACGCAAAACATTTATTTATTCGTTAAATTTTCTTTAAGTTGTCCAAATAATAATAATAATAATTTAATAGGCTAATTTATTAATAAGAATGATTAGAAAAAGGAATATTTTAAAATGAAATAAATTAGGCTGCTTTCTTCATTTTTTGCCTTTTCTCACACAGCCATAGAACTTCATCTTCTTGAGTCCAATTCATTCACCCTTTTTATAGTTCTTTTCTCTCTTATCACTTGATGCTTAGAAAACGCAATTCAACAATTTTTCATTTCCTTTCAATTCAATCTATACCCCTTGAAGTGGTTCGCCTCCCACGCAGTTTTTAAAGTAAATAAATAAATATCTCATTGACAAGAGATGCCTAGAACAACAGTTCTTAAAATGTGGTCCGCCATCTTCCCTCAGAGGGTCCACGAAGTGGATAATTTAAAACGAATATTTGATATTTTTAGGACTTAAAACTCTATATTCAAAGTAATTTTAGGTCCAGGATAAAAAATCGAAAAAAGGTTCGAGATAAAGAAAAGATAAAAAACTGCTGGCGTAGAGAAAATTAATTTCGATATATTAATAATTATTTAAAAAATATTCAATGAAAATTTTAGGGGGTTGTAATGAGAGCCCGAGGCACATTGCCTGTTCACAAATGGGCGTTGTTTAACTTTAATCATAAATCACAAAAATGTGTCGAATTATTTTTGGTTTAGCCTGTAAAACGAGAACAAAATGCGAGGTAGACTTTCCTTCTGAGTCTTATAGAATGTGTGTGTGTGAGTGAGATTTTGGGTTATTGCATATTCTTTTAAACATAAATGGGTAAGAGATTGCTTTTAAGATTAGGGAATTTACCAGCAGGATTGAGAAATATCATTATTTTAGTTATTCCGCAGAATGCAAATAAATTTTTTCTTATAAAAATTAAATTGATAGTAGATTTATTTTTAAAATAAAAATTTTTTTTTTGATTATAGTCATTGAGACAGTAATTTCAACAAATTTTTCATGATTAAAAAAAGGAAATTATATATTTATTTATTTGCTTGTTTTTTTTTTCTTTTTAGTAATTAATGCAAAATAAGCTTGCGTTTGGTTTTTTTTTTTTTTTTTTTTACCTTAGAATGCATTTTAACAATTACAAAGTCCATTTGAAAATAATTTGAAAGCTGATCTAATCAAAATTTTTTTATTGGGTGTATATTTTTTAAATTTATTTTGCTTTATTGATTAAATTTCGGACCTAGGGCATTAAAAAAAACTCATTAACTTAAGAGCTAATTATGAAAATGATTTACATTTTTGGAAAAAAAATTAATTAATTTATTAATAGAGATAGATTAAAAAAATGATATAACGAGTATATAAATGACCTTTTCAAATTAAAGAAGTTTCAGATAAAGTGAAGTTATGAAGGTTCAGGTACAAATCACAAAGCGTCTTCTATCTAGAGATCTACAATCTGAAGTTCACCTCTGTTGTTTTTGAAGCTTAGATTGTAGATTTCTAGATGTAAAAGTTTTTATGATTTGTAGATGAAGGTCACAGAATGAATGACCGAAACGTAGTATTTAATATATTTATTTAATAATTATTTATTAATGATAAACACTGTGTAAGCTTCAATATGTAAAACGTTTTTCTGGAACCCTTGCACAAAGAAGGATGAAAAAATTTGCATAATTTAACTATTATGAAATTTGAAAGAATTAATATATGTAGGATAATGGATCCCTGAAAAGATTTTCTTCTTTTTATAAATTAAAATTTTTTGTAAGGAACTTTTTTAAGAATAAAGACTTTCCTCTTAATGCTAATCACTTTATAAATAAATTCTAAAAAACATAATTGGCCTTGAAGACTAATCTCCTCTGTCTGTTTGAGTCTTTAAATTTATCTTAATACTAAATGAGAGAAGAAATTAAAATTAATTTTAAAAAATTCCAGAGCTGATGATGGCCACTAGATAAGCCTTTATCTCAATCACTTCTAACATTTAAAAATGTCATTTAAACTTTTTTTTTTATAGGACAGTTATTTTCAAATACAGACTTTTTACTTTCTCTTACCTATCTATGTAATATATAGTGAGAAAGTACTGCGATCAAAAAAAGTGATGTCGAGATTTCAACGGAAATACAAGTTTTGAAGTCCAGTGAGTCTAAAAATGAATCTAGCAAAATTCTCTCTCTCTCTAGCTGTGTGTGTCTGTGTCTGTGTTCAAGATTTTTTATCCCATATAAAAGATAAGACCAGTTGCTATGGTAACAAAATATAAATATTTTAAATTCCTGTTTGATAATAAACGGAATTGCCAATTTAATTAATTTAATTGCCCTCGTCCCGTGGCTGTGAGGTTAGAACTATTGACATTGTCAATATTCATAGCCTTAAAAGCCAAGGGATGTGGGTTCATATCCCAGGCAGTCCGTTGGAAATTTATTTATTTAAATCAATTGGATACCAATTGATATAAATAAATAACCCTGGATAACAAGTATCGTATATAATCTAATTGTTTGTTTAAATTCTATATGGCCTCTGATGCCGAAAAGATTTTTAAAAAAATACAAGATTTTAATTTAATTTTTTTTCTATAATTTCAATAATTGAATACACACAAACAAAAAATAAAAGCTAAATAAAATTATGAACCGGCTACCAAGGGAGCCCGACGAAAGGTGTGTAGGCACATAAGACAATTTTCCTTAACTAAGGTCGGACATCTCACCTGATTTTTAACTTTGTATTGTATTAATTAAAAAATAAATAACAAAATTTCATTTTAATCAAAAATAAATAGCCCAACACCCTTTGATCCAAATACCAAAAATAAAATAAGACTTTATTAAGATTTTTTTAAATCTTAAATGCAGAAATAAATAATTATTGTTATCGTAGAAGGATCAAATTGAATATATTATGATTTTGAGTGGCACAGAGATGATGAGAAATATTATGAAAACTAGATGACTATAATTCTCTAACTTGTGGTAATAATTAGAAACTAGATAGACAAGTTTTGATCAGTTTAAAAAAAATCAATTAGTTTAGGCTCAGTTAATGAGAAAAATAATTTTTGAAACGTTTTCTCAGGCCCTATTTACAAATGGTTTAATTACAAACAGTTAATCGTGCAATTTAAGGGATGACTTCATTTTAAATGTTTGTAGAAAATATTAATTGGCTATGTTCATTTATTATCAAGTATAGCTTAAAATTTTATATCACTAAAATGGTTTAAAGATATGTCAAAACCAAAGATGAGTTTTGAGCAAGTCACAACCTGTTAAAGAAAATGAAGATCAAGGTGAGATCAATCTAGGACTTCCATTTTCTATTTTTTCATAATGTAAAAATAATGATAAGATAAAATCTATTTTTTCGATTAATTATTAATATATTATTATATATTGACTTAAAAAAAAAAGGATTAGTCCATTTGGTCTTTATTATTGTACTAAAATAAACCCAGTTTTCAATATTACTCTTTCGTAGAAAAGTTTTCCAACTGCTATTTTTTTTTCCTAATTTTGTTCTTTGATCTAAATTAACTTTTTGCATACTATATATAAATGGTACAGGAAACAAAGATCAAAGTACAAAAAATGTTTTTTAAACCCATTATAAAAATATTTATATTACTTGTTAAATCGAATTCGTGCATAATTAAATTACTCTGATCATTCATATAAAGGAAACAATAAATTTTCTCCTTTCCACTATAATCCTTTAAAAGAATTTCCTAGTCATACGCCTCCCTCCACCAGAGCTTAAGGTCAATGTATCTTGGATTAATTTATCTTAGGATAACTTTGCTTCCCAGGAGAGATGATCAAAGGAGGCATTTATTTTTAAATAAAAAAGTAAATCCCAAATCTCCAAATACAATCTTAGAAAAAAAAAAAAAAGTTGAAAGTTAACATTTAAATATTTCAGATGATGGATTGCTTTAATTTTTTATTTTAAAAGAATTTTTAATTTAAAATAACCAACACATTTTAATTATTTCTGGGAGTTTATTTTAATTGCCATTTACGAAAATGAGTTTTAAAACTGAGATGTAAGATTTAAAGCTCTTTTTGAAAATGAATTATTATAATGGAATATATAAGTAATTGGTACAGAAAATGAGGTTGCAAATATGGCAGGCAAGAGATTTTATCTCAAAATAAAAATTAAAATTAAAAAAAAAAACGCTTTTGAAATGAATGAATGAAAATAAAGGAGAAAATAACTTTTTGCATAAAATTATTGAATATCATATATTTCCCATTCTTATATAAATGGTAGAATATTAAATGACTCTTTCATAAACTTTTGAACTCTAGAGTTTCAAAGTGTTAACACTCATCTATATTATAATTTCAAATCAAATTTAAGAAATTTTTATAGTTTGCCGGAGACTTAATTTTTTGGGGCCCAAGCCGATTTTCTCTACGATAGTTATCCTAGAATTATTATTTTTGTTTTTTCAATTATTATTTTCCGATTTCCTAATTTTAAATACTAATACAACAACCTCATTAAGTCCCGTTTCCTCAATTTGTCAGGATTGGAAATAAAATTGAAAATTTTAATTTTATTACATTTTTTAATAATGAATATGAATTAAAGTTATATTCACTACCTATACTACCAGTCTTTTGAGATCATAGAAGTTGCGAGGTGATGATATTATATTGCTCAAGAATCAGTCTTCTCGACCTCTGCCAAATCTTCGTAAAAATATATCTATACTATATGCAAAAATAGACTATTTAAAAAATGCATAGAGGCAAATCTAAAATCTCTTGGAGCCAATTATAACTTTTTCAGTATATTAAAAGATTCGAAAAGTCCGGAAAGATAGAGGAACTAATTAACTGGACTTAGCGATATATTGATGTACTAATACCAAATCTAAATTTTTTAAAAATCTTTAGAACTTCCTTTACTAATTTAAATTAAGAAAAACTTCTATATGCTTTATACCTTCCTCAGATTCTGGATTATATATAAATAATATATATAAATACCTCTCTATTTCCATAAAAATATTTTTTCTTGACCGAACAAATCTAATTTTTCCCTCGCCATAATTTCTGATTATTAGTATTTTTTAGTTATCTCTAGTGTGTTGTGTGTTGGGTGAGTACCTTTCCTCTCGAATAAAAGAAAATGTAGCAGAGGCCTGATAAAGTTCGACCAATAGATAACTCGCCACTGTATACTTATACAATTTTATTATAAAATACCTTTGAGGAATATTAAGATCAGGTTTAATAGCCTATATAAAAAATAATGAGGTGATAAACAATAATAAGATAAATAAAAATCCTTAAGAGCAATCTTTTTTTTTTTTGCATCCAACCACAACTAAATAAAAACAAATGATTTCATTTATTTACCTTTCCAGAGAAGTCATTTGTCATTATTTTAAAATTCAATTTTTTAATGAAACCGAATGGGATCTGAACTCTTAATATGATTAATTTATTATCAAAACTGACGGACAACGCTTAAAGACAATCGACAGCCTACATGGGAGTTTAAGATTAACGAGATTTTTGCGAGATGAGTTTGTGTTTGATTGGGCATAATTTGCGCCCGGGGGGGACTCGAACCGTGAATTTGCGCTTTCGCGATGGACGTACTTCCTTTACACCAGGTCACACGACCCAACAAACATATCATCTCATGCTCGCCAATATATGAGTGAAAATATAATTTCACTCCGTAAGGAAACCTTATGTTTCGCTGCCATCTTTCAATTCATTTTATAATGGAAGATATCTATACTATATTATCCGAAAATGTTTGCTTTACAAGCTTCTGATTGGCTATTCAGTTTCGCGTTATGATGTCGTTGCAATTATAGGCTGCGAGCAGAGTTTGACATTTATTTAGTTATTAGTTAGTTTAACTAATAAAAAAAAGGAAAAATATTTTTAAATAAACAATGACTAAATCAGTCCGCTACAAGAAATACTTATACAATATATATATATATATAAATCAAATGAATAGGTCTTGTTTGTACTGGTTTGAAAATAAAAGAAAAAAACGTGTAGTTTTTGTTACTACTCTGATAAAGACTTAAACCAGCAGGTACCAAAAATTATTTTCCTGATTAAGATTAAGCCCTTTGTTTACATTTCCCAAATATTTTGATCCTAGGGTCCTCCTCTTCTCTCTCTCTCTTTCTCTGTTATCTTTTCGCATAAATCATTGCTTACTCAATCGATCTTTTAAATAATAAATTGAGTTGAGATGTAATGAGATCAACTCACTTTACATACCACAAAACGAAAACGAATTTATAAATATGTATGAGTAACTTCACTTTCTCAACTGTAACCTAATATCATAATTATAGATTAGATTAGCATCGAATCAATATTTGATGATGATTAACAAGTAAAATTAAAAAAAAAAATGCACAAAAATAAACTGATTGAATTCAATTTTAACCCGCCAATGTTTTTCAAATGGGATATTTATGCAAATGTGTTTGTATTTATAGAAAGGCAATATTTGGCATGCTAGGCGTGTACAATGAATGCCTTTACCTGAAGATGATGTCATCTTTGCGTGGGCTCTCTCGGACTTGACTCTTTTTTTGTTTTGGAAAATAAATTGTGGTTAGTTTGGGTACTTAAGAAGTATTTTTAGATGACATTCATCCTAATCAAAAATCTATTTATTATATTTAGACTAAGTTGATTTAATCTTTTACCTTTTGCTAAATTCGGCCGTTTTCTTCACCTCCAGGTGTGAAGAAGAGTTGACTCTGAAAAAAAAAAAAAAAAAAAAATGAACAAGAATTTAATTTATTTAATCACTAACATAATATATCAGCTTTTGAATAAAATAAATCGGTCATTTTAAAGAACTTAAATTTTAAATTTAAAAAACATACAAAAATTTTTTAAGCCTTTTTCGCTATGTGAGGTCATTTAGATTCGGTTCTTATTTATTTTAATTAATTTTTTTTTTATTTAACCATTGGTCTTTACTTTAGCCATAGGTGTAAAAACGTTTAAATTAATTGGTAGTCAAAATAATTTAAATAGCTTTTTGTCTCTCAGGACGGAAGCGAATCACTGGTACGTGAAGCTAGACCTGCACCAAGGAACTACCTAAAAATTGTACAAAAACTAAAATTTGAGGTTTACGATTTCCAGAGATTTCAATAACTATAAATATTTAAAGAAGAGAAAATTGATGTTGTAGATAGTCTCATACCAGATATTTATTCTATCAAGGAAAATAGTAGCCTATCTCAATTTATTTATTTTATTATTTATTTGTTCTTAAGAAAACTAAGTATAGTGAAAAAGATTAAAAGAATAAACTAAGGAGAGTAAAAAATAACAGAAGGTGGCATTGGTCCAGGTAGTTTCTAAGAAATTCATCCCCATCATGCGTCATCACAATGAATATGTTCTGTTGGCATCTCAATGCGGAAATATGATTGGACCAATCAGGCTTTGGAATAATGGTCGATCCAATTGTAAAATTGTGATTTTTAAAAGGAAAAATTGAATAATGAAATATTTCTGTACGCCTTTAGAAAGAAATGCGGATGACAAAGAGACTTCGCTAAGAGACGTTAAAGTCTATTACATGGGCCTTAGACCAATCCTTTTGAAAGGGATAGAAAATTATTATACATAAAGATGTTAGATTTTTTGAAAATTCTATCAAAACTCCATTTATGTTGACATCATTTCCTTTAAAACCAGAAAGTTTGTGGCAACAAAATTTTAGTCATTCTTTGTTTGAATGTTTTCCTAAAATTTTACATAAAACATGCGCGCAAGAGACAAATACTTCAAGTTTTGTATCCAATACTGTATCATTCTTGATATGTTTTAACAGAAAGACAGGAGTATTTCTAAAATTATCGCTTCCTAGTATCAAATAAAAAACTTGTAGTAATGATGTAATTTCCAAAAAAAAAAAAAAAAACTTCTGTCTCTGATTTATTTTGTGATACGAATAAATAAATGAAAGGCTTATAGTATTAATATATAATCAGAATATAGGCCTACAGTAAAGCTAAGTGAACGAACCGTTCTAGTGACTTGAACCCAGAGTCTTCGATATAGCGTCTTGCCCAACAAAAAGAATAATGTCCAATTGTGAGAATTTTTATATATATTATTTTACGGAGATTGATATGTTGATAGTGCAAATAGTTTTGCATATGAATTTAATTAATTACTATCTGACTCATCATCTGACTTTTTAGGAGAGAGAACTATGGCCTAATTTATTTTTAGTTTACCAAGTTAATGCGATAATCATTTGGTCTTGCTCAATTATCTCCTTTGGTATTTGAACTTTTTTGATTTCAAACTTTTCACATTAAAAAAACATTTAATTCAAAATTACATTATATAGAATTTTTTTCAGTGCTCTCATTTATTTAATGACGTAATAAATTCTTTTCCAATTCTCTGAGGGGAATTAGGGCAAGCAAGTGTTATTAGTTGGGATAGTATATAAAAACTGGTGTGAAGGCCACTCGGCACACAACTTTCTCTAAGGAAAATTGTTTTCCTTACTTTACCTAAATTGTTTACCTTAGGTAAGAGAAAGTTGTGTGTTGTAGTGTCACACCAGATTTTTGCATCGGGCCCTCTAGATAGCCGGTTAGCAATTTTATATTCGTTTCATTTTAAGAGATTTTTCTATTAATCATTTTTTCTTTTTGTTTGCTGCATCTGATGTCATATGTACATTAAACGATATATAATATATTTATTTGTGAAACATTGATGATCCATCAATTGGTATCCAATTTGATTTAAATCAAATCCCAAACCCCTTGGCTTTGAAGGTTATCAATATTGACAATGTCAGTTTCTTTAACCTCTCGGCTACGGGCCAATATTATAAAAAAATTTAATTAAATCAAAGTGGCAATTAAACCTGTTTATTATAAAACAAGAATTAAAAATATTTATATTTTGTTACCATGGCGACGAATTGTTCTATCTTTTCTATGAAATTCTTCATCCTATTCACACTATTTTGAGGTAGAAAATGATTAATTATATATATATTTAAAGATTATCTAATTTATTATATGTAGGTACAACTATTTTAATAAAAATAAAAAATGTTAGAGATTTTGAGAAATTCGAATAAAAAAAAGCACATCAGTAAAGCACTAGTAATCTTTAGCATCGAAACCGAAGCGACATAAAGTACATAGCTTAATTATAAAGTTTCAACCTCGAGTCTCTTTACGTTTTTGATAAATATTGTTTACACATACAAAGACAGACGACACAGCAGACATTTTTTTAGATTCCCGGGATATCAAAACTCTTAGACTTGGCAATGATAGCCTTATCAAAGGAAATTAAGAAACCTAAACAGCCTTTATTCTGGGTTAATTTAGAAAAATGTATCGCCAATATCATTGAACTAATCCTCACCAAATTATAAAAGAATAAATGCCCCATTGAGAGAAATATTTCTACCAATTTTGAAAATTCTCAGACCTTATTGCGGGGCTGGAAATATAAACAAAACAAAATCAATTACATAAGTCAATAAAATCCAATCAGAGAAAGAATATGGTCGAGGAAGTAAAAATAATAAAAAAAAGTAATTGAAATTATCAAAAAAGAAATAAATATGATATACAAGTATATTCCATCATCCTTAAATTGAACTTATTATAAGTTATATGATGATTAAATTAATGATGAATATAAAATAAATTTTAAAGTTCTATAACATGATCATTTGTCATTAAATTAAATCAATTTAGTATAGAAGCGAGTACCATTTATTTGTATTTTTGGAAAGGGTATGGTCATAGTTACCAATCCTAATAAATTAAAAAAAAAAATTAAATCAATTTGAGGTGAGAGACAATTTCTAAAAAGATATATAGATAACCTTTACCACGATGCCATAAGTTGTAACCTCCTTCTCTGTGGATTTTAAAGTATCGCGGAATTTGATTTTCATTTCAATAAAAATAAAAATTTTGATTTTTTAACAAATTATGTTTAATTCGGATATCAACATGTAAAATCTACTTCATTATTATGAAACTATTTCGAGCGAAGATTCAGATTCAGTTCATTACTTTGCGAATTACAAGATGTTTTATGTAAATATTGAAAATTTTGTAGCCAATTAATAGGATCATATGATCTGAAATGTCCCATGATCGTGCATTATGTCTAGGAGGAGAGGAGTATATAGTTAATTGTGTATCAAATGATAATAATAAAATATTTGCTGCTGAAAGGCTCAATAAAACAAGTTTATAATTCTTAGACTCGTATTCTCAATACGAATTCAAACTCAATTCATGGAATCTTTATGCGTATCAACATATTAAATGGAACTCATGAAAAAAATTCATTTTGATCAATTCTATTAGTTTTATTTTTGTTATTTATAATATATAAATAATATTGTAATATAAACAATTTGTCTAAAACACTTGGAAATTCCATGCTTCGGCGGAACACAGGAAAGTTTAGACTAGCGACTACTTCATTGGTTTTGGGTACCATGCCTAAACAATTATCTTCTTTTAAACTTCCCATTTTGGTCGGCAAAGAATTCGGATCTTAGATTGGCAATCCTCCTCGTCGACTCACCCCCCTCCCCCTCCATTTGAATAAAGATCGAACCATTTATAATAGTTATTAATAATAATATTATTCCAAAATGAGCATATTAGTTGGGTGGTCTCTATTCCATAATAGAAGAAATAAGCTCGTTGAGTGCTTCTAAAAACTCATTGGGTACACTTTGTATTTAGTCTCTTCTGTCTAGATAAACCTAAAAAGGTCCAGAGCCATTTCTTTTACCAAACACTCAATTGTAAATAACCTGCCAGGATGTGACAAATATTCCAACAACTGGCTGGCCATTTATGAATAATGTACTGTCCCTGTTTACATAAGCAGATCCATATTAGACTTCAAAAAGAGGTGTTAGGAAAAGATTCAGCTTCCTAATAAGGATGTATACATGTGTTAACCTTGGATTTATTCATAATAATAATAATATTAGTCAAATCCAAACGAGATAAAAAAAGGACTTTGTTTTATCAAATCAAAATAAAAAAAAAAAAATTAATCAGAATGTCATGAAAAAACAAATCAAATTTCTTTTTACTATCTTACTAGGTCTAATTACCTGAGTCATATAATAATACTATAATTGCATTATTACAAAACTTCTTCTTATTTAGGTTACTAATTATATCAAGATGGAATGAATAGGTCAGATGAATTTGGCAAGAAATGATTTAGTAGTAATAAAAATTTATTATCATTTTTTAAAAAATGATTTTGTAATTAAAAACTGATGAGGTCAACATATAACTGACCAACAAATAAATTAAATTTCAGAGAATGTGGACCACTTTTAGTAGAGATAGAATGGTAGTTTACTGATGTCATTTTATCTCTTTTATGTGGGAAATGTTTATTATAAAAATGTAAATGGGAAAGACTTTAAAAGTCTCGGTGAAGTTGGAGAAAAAGTTAGCAAGAAATTGAGAGATTTCTTAAAAATCCGTTCAACCTAATTTTCTCTCCCCCTCTCCGATAGATAAACAGATATGTTGTTGAAAGTCATATTATATGCGATTAAAGCCAGTGCTAATTTGAAAGGGTGCTTCATATTTAAATGATAATTATTTCTGAGAACGTCTTAGGAAAATCTTTTTATCCAATAAAAAAAATTCTAAGAAAATCAACGAATGTGGATGAAATTTTTTTAATTTTGGTAGAGAATTTTTCTTTAAAAGTTCCAACTGGTAACCTTAATATATAAAATATGACGCACCCTTATTTCCGAATGAGCAACAAACAAAACTCAAAATAGATGAGCCAATATCCCTCCTTTTTGGAGGATCGGTAAAAATAAGACGAGGTTGGTATAAGAATGAGAGGTCAAAAGTATTCAAGTTAATTTGATTTTATTGCAGTTAAATTTTAAATTACAAGTGAACTTGCTAAATAATTTACACAAAAAATGTTAAAAAGAAAAGGATGAAATATCTTTAATGAAGGATTACATATTTCGTTGTCTTGGTATTCCAGAAGAATAGTAATGAAAAATAACGAAGTTATAAAATATTTTTTATTGCTCTGGACAATTAATTTTGCTCTTTATAGCATCATCAGGTCCGCGTTATTTAAAGTTGAATAATTGTCTTTAGGTCTTGAGACAATGACATTAAAAGTGTGATATTTTATGACTTTTTTTTCAAATAAATATTATATAAAAACTCTCATGTTAGATAAAATATCACACAATTTTAAGGTCACTGCCTAAAGAAACAACGACATCTATTCACCATTAAATTGCGCGGACCTGATGATGCTATAAAGAGAGAATTTAATAGCCCAGAGCAATAAAAAATATTTTATATTTTACTATTTTTCACTACTTTCCTTATGAAAAAAGAATGAAACTTTAAGTAAATATTTATCGAAAGACGTCAAATTAGCGGCTAGGTTTTTTTTTTTTCATACGAAAGGAAAGAGGGTTTAAGCTCTCGCATAGGTTAATTTATTCTAATATATTTCCTAAAAAAAAAGAGTGAAGGAGATGGGTTGGGTAGAAAAAAAGTGAAAATGAAATTTCAAACAAAGCAGAAAAAAAAGAAAGATTAAATTCTTTAAAAAAATGTAATAAAGCTAAATTAGCGGCTAGGAATAAGAGTGATATAAAAGTAGGAAAAAATTGAAAGGGTTTAGAAAATTTTGGAAACAGAAAAAAAGGGGGAGGATCGGTAAGAAAAAAATGACCTTCTGAAAAAGCCATTGAAATATTGATTTTTTTTTAAATTTTCAGCATAACTACTTTATTATGAAATTAATATTTTTAAATTATTATATAAAAATAAATAAGGACCTTAAAATGATTTTACTTAGTGTTTGTCTGACACCTCTAAAGCGCTTTATACACTTTCAAACCGATCGAACAAACTTTGGAATGTTCATGAAATTTTGAAAGTGCGTGAAGACATTTGGAAAAGCCGTTTGAGGTTTTAAGTGCTAACAGTCAAACTTCCCATTAACTACCGATACGCGGGAGAAATGTAGAGGTTTACTCAAACCTAAAACCGTTCGTCGGGTTTGAAAATGAATGGGCAGCTTAACCCTTAATTGGCTTAGGAAATCAAAGAACTCTAGGAAAAAAGACAAAACTGCCACTCGCTAAAGATTTATGAAAACGAAATAAAAGACTGGTGGAGAAAGAGGAGAATGCCTGTATCATGTACTTTAGAAAATAATTCTAATTTTCACTTCAAATTAGATAATTAATAAAGTAAGTTATATCAAATAAATTTATACCTTCAACCTTCATTCCCCTCCTTTTTTAAAAGTATTTTTATTTTAATGTTTTTAAATTTTAAAATAAAATAGACTTTTTTTTTTATAAATTAATGGATGATATATAATATCGTGTCACATAACTCTTCTGATCATAATATATGAGCATTTCTAAATTAATGGAATAGAAATGTCATTCTCATTCATTCTATTTTTAAAATAATATAAATAACAAGTAATATTTAAATAATGATAAAAGAAAAGAAAAAAGTAGGAACTAATGAGAATAAAAATTGCATTTTTATAATAAATTTGATTAAATTGTGTAAAATTTAAATGAATTTAAAGTGAAAAATGAAGGGATTTACAGTCGTCATACCATGGGGTGTGAAAAGAAGTGATTAGTAGACAACCTAAATAATACGTTAATTCTAATATGTGTAGCCCTATTTAAAATGCAAAAAAAAAAAAATGTTAAATTATGGAGTAAAAAATTTCAATAAATAATCAGTATCGGGAGTTTCATAAATTCATTCAATTTTGTTTGTTGGAAGAAAAACAAAAAAAAAAAAAAAAAAAAAAAAGTTCCCTAAAGCGAACAAAGCATGCTCTTTTGTTAATTTATAGGGCAGCAAACAAAAACGAACGAATTTATGTAACCCTTTGGATTTACAGGAAGAATATTTTAGTCAAAATCAGAGATATAATTTAAGAATATCCTCTCTCACTAGAAAGCACGCGGAGAGGGGACAAACGACCCAATAAATCCTCAAATGAAACACATTTAAATGAGATTTTTGAATAAAAATTAAAAAACAAATGAATTGTAGCTTTTAAGTTCATAGATTTGGAAAAAAATTATTTTGGTATAAATTTGATTAATGCCAAATAGTCGGGTTTGTCAATTTTATTGATTTTATTTAACATTCTGGCATACAAATCCAATCCGGTCTGTAGTCATATGAAATATATTCAAATTTTTAAGTGTAAAATTTCGACTTTTAATAGACAGCAGTAAGGAAATACAGCGAGTGTATTGGTGAAAATTAATTGTTTTGCCTACTTATTTTCCCAAGTTTATGTTTTTGCAAACAAGGATAATCAAAAAATTATTCTTATTTTTTATCATTAAATGCCACTCCTTGGTGAAAGAAATTTATTTATAATAGACTGAAAGGGATCTAAGTACAGCCCAAATATAAGATCCAAGCAATACAGAGGGTGTCTCAAAAATTAACAAAGCGCAAGAAAAGAGAGAAATGTGCATTTTAAAATAACGTATGACTAGAAAAAAAGTTAAAAGAGAAAATTGTAGAACGATAATAAAAAAGTCACTTTTTTAGATAATATAATATAATAACCTATTTGTAATATAATAACTTATTTGTAGATAAAATTTTATTTAATTTTTAGAACATTTGTAGCTCAAAAACAAATATTAAAAATTTTCAAAAAATAAAATAAATTACATAAACCGTTCTAGTTTTTTTTTTTATGTGATAGTAGAGAATGTCGAGCCAAAGGCATATATGGCACTTTTCTAGATTTTTTACTTGCTAAAGGGCCTGCATAATGAAGTTCGTTTTTTCTTGTTGGAAGATAGGTAACCAAAAGTGGACAACTCACTAATGGATTTTTCGATTAATTATCCTCGAGATCCCCTGGAGAGGGTAGGGCTTAATCATTTGTTAAATTCTAGTAAAGTTTTACAACCGCATTTTTGTAGTCCGCTTTAGAAACTCAAAGAATCCATCCATTAATGAGTTGGTCATTTGTGTTGCCTTCCTACAAGCAAAAACTCATTTCTGAAAACTATGATATATGTATAATAAATATATAGGACGACGTTCTATCATCGGTCTGACGGCCTATAATAAGTGTAAAGAAAAAATCGTATGAAAATATTTTTATGAAATTTCAAAGGTGTAGAGCTCAATTTAATCAAATTTTCGTATAGATGTGTCCACCATTGGAAGGAGCTTATAGTTAGCTTTTTTTATTATTATATATATATTATATAACATTTCGTAATTATATTATATAAATATAATTCCAATAGTATTTATTACCGTTTATAATATAAAATATATTATATTTCTGACGATTAGGCTTATACGGTATTGTCTGTCCTTGATTATTTAAATTCAAATTAAATTGATAGCCAATATAATTTTTTGAGGAAAGAAACCAAATCACTTCAGTAAAATTCTATGAAAGTTATTCCCCGAAGTGTATCAATATGTGTCAATTCCTGACAAATGGCTGAAGCGAAGTGATAATTTAAATACGATTGGTTTCATCGTTTAGGACGGGAAACGATCATGAAAAAATATAGTGTTATTAAACGCACATCACACAACTTTCTCTTGCCTAAAATAAAGAAAGCTGAGTGATGCAGATTTTTGCGCGCCCCCCCCCCCCCTCGCCCCAGATAGTCGTTTAATGCCAATTTAAAACCAAATGAGAATAGTTTAAGAAACAGAACGGTTATTCCCGCCGTTTACGCGAACAACATCAGTAAAATGCGTTCCAAACAATTTGGGGATAAGGGTTAATATATTTCTTAGATCATCCAATAAATAATTGAAGTATGAATTTTAATCAAAATCGTGCAAAATAGCGAATTATGAAACAGTCGAAAAAAATACACCAGTATAGTACTAGTACTCTTTGGCCCTAGATTAAATAAAAAATTTCAGTTTAATATGTTTTTTCGTTTTTGAGAAATTTTGTTCCCACACACAGCAGAGCATTTTGCAAAACCCATCTTTTTTTAGGCTTAGGCGTCCTCAAAACGTGTATTTCCGTGAAATCGCGATATCGATTTTTTTGCGATCGCAACACTTCCTCACTATATATTATATATATAGGTAAGAGAAAGTAAAAAGAGTCTACTCCAAATATTTGCAAAGTATAATTTAAAGAAATTCAACGGAAAGTGGTAATAATCACTTTGGCACCTCTACTGCTCAAATAATAATAAAATGAAGATTATTTAACGTTTTTACTTTTTTTATTTTAATTAAACGATTGAAAGGAATTCTCAATATTGGTTTTATTATTATTTAAGAAAACAGGTTTCATTCATCTTCATTGATTATCTTTAAAAGTAATCTAATCTCACGAGAATAAAATTTTAAATGAATTAATGAACCCTTATTTACTTATAGTTTAGCTTCACTTTGCAAAAAAATACATAACAACTTAATTAAACTGATATGCATAATTTATTGTTTCCCTTTCACGTGAATTCAAATTAGTAAATTATTAATAAATAAATAAATTGATTAAAAGAAATGACACGGGTAAAATTATTTTTTATTTATTGTGCCCTCCAAAAGTAAAAGTGATTAAGTCCACTTTTTGAATTTTAGTGGCAAAATTTTTTAAAAGGTCCTTTCAACTTTTTAATATAAATTTATTTTGTGCTACCAATTGATTTACTTTGTAAATAAAAATGGATTGAGTCTTTCCATATCAGGGTTTCTCAACCTTTTTAAATTAAAATAAATTGGCAATTAAATCTCGTTTATTATCAAAGGAATTAAAAATATTTTTGTTTCCATAAATTTTGTTATATAAATAAATGAAATAAATAAGATATGTTTTTATGGACCCTGAAATTTCAACTTCAACATCCTCTTCCTTTTCTTCTGTACTTGCTCATTAATTCCGCGTTGCGAGATTTTCAGAAATTTAACATTCAAATAAAAAAGTGAAGTGGATGGCTTAATCGCTTAGAATCTGGAATGTCGATTATTTTATTAGAAACTATTCGCCTATTTTATTACTATTTGATCTAGACTTCCTCGCTATTTCTTTTCATCTCTTGAACAAAGTTTTTTTTAGCTGCTTTAAGGGAATTGGAAAGGGGAAATTTTTATCTCAAGAAATAAACTTCCATTGTTTTGTATGTCCAGCTGTTATCTCTGAACTGTTGCATAGGCTTTAAAAATTTCTAAGAGACGAAATGTCAAACTTGCCTAAGTTTAAGCCCTGCATGATGATAAAATTCTGTCTAGAGGGCAAAAATTTTAAATCTTTAATATGTAATAAAAAAACCGAAGAAACATTTTATTTCTTTATAAAAAGAGGGCATAACATGATCCTTTCCTAAATGATTGAATTTGGAAAACTGCCATATAAGAAGAACATAGAAAAAAAGACAAATAAAAAAATTGACTAACAAATGCACTCATTACGAAAAGAAGAAACTATTTCTTAAAATTTATTGAATAGCCAAAGAGAGAAGCCAATAAAAATGAAAATTTTATAAAATAAAAGCAACTTCTTTTTCTAATCTTATTGATGTTAATGACTTATTTTCCCTCTTTCTTTTTCTTTAAGATTTGTTTAAGATTTAATTATTCTATTTATACCATTTAATTTGCATATTCAAAAAAAAAAATTTTAGTTGAAACACCTGTTGATTCTAAAATAGGTTTATCTTGATTTTTCTTTTAATTAAACGAAACCATTTTATTACCTTTCCATATAAGAAATATTATTCGTATTAATATTATTATACTTCCTATAAAGAATAGAAACAACTAAAACCAAGGTGTTTAATATTTTATATGGATATAAATTTAAGGTGGAAAAAAAACTTCAAATAGAAATGGCAAGCAAAAAATAAAATATTTTCCAGTCGGCGAGTTTTGGAAGAGAATAGAATACTTTAATCGAGAATTAGGGTTTTTCGTATCATAAATTTCAAGACGATTCAGTATATAACAAAAATGATTCTTTTCCATATCAAGGAGAAGGAAACTAAAAAATCTGGTATGATTAAATGCACATCACACAACTTTCTCTTAATATAGACCAGACATAGGAAAATATTAATAGTAACTAATTTCAGGCGCAGACTAAAAGAAACATCTAATTTTGAAATGGCTACCAATACATATAAGGATAAAAAAAATATTATGAGCCTCAAAAAAATTTTTAGTGGTCCTAAAAAAAAAAAAATTATTTTTGTTGTTGGCCCCAATAAACAAGAGAGTTTAAATTTAATTCATTTCCACAATATCCGTGAACACGAGGGTTCGAAAAATTCATTTCTCAAAAATCTTCACATATATTGGCTTAAAGTCATTTAAATCCACTTAAATCAAAAAAATTCCTTATTGTTGCGTACAAGACCTAAAATATCTCATCTAAAAAGGCCTTTTGTTTACAGAAACATTTTCTCTATTTGCTGTACATTGATCTATTTGAGTCACTATGTCTCAAGGCTTGGACCTCTAACCCTAATACTAAATACATAAATTTAAAATCTAAGAATGAAGAAATTTCAATAAATAATGTTCTATGATTAAAAAAAAAAGGAAAAATATGGAAGTTTATTGATTAATTACATAATATTTAAATTTTTTTATATTATTTGACAAGTGAATAATAATTTAATAAGTCCATTAAACCGATTAAATTGTTGATAAAGAGAGAGAGAGATGCTTTAATATCGTCGTTCTCTGAGCTAATAAATAAATAGTTCGTCTGTAGAGAAACACTAGAGGCGAACACTTGAGCCTCTCGAGACGATAAGATCCAATCAGCTTGTCAATAAAATAAACAAACTACTTGTTGTCGACTGAGAGTGTTTGCCTGGTCCATAGGCCTCCAATCTAGCATGCCAGCTATTCCAGAGTTCCCCAGGCACCATTCAGTCAAATTAAACCAAGTACTAATAGAAAAAATATACTATACTATTTATCGGAATAATTATATGCGTCTATAGTAGACTGATAATTAAATCACAAACGTCGGATATAGAATCAAAATCGATTAAATTTTCATATTAACCATTTGGTAAAAAATTTAGAAAAAAGATACTAATATGTTATTCAGCCATATTGATTTAGATAATTAAGCTGACTATCACAAACAAGGTAATAGACAGGAAGAAATATGTAAATTAATTTTTAAATTTAAATATTATCGACGACCATTCTTTATATCCGTTGTGTTTGAGAGTGGTAGCAGTGGATGTTTGTCTTCGAGATTTCGCAGTAAACCAGGCTATTTTCTTGATTTTTATTTAATTATTCGTCTATTTATTTATTTTTAATTTTTGTTAACTTATTTGTTAATTATTTGTTTTGTTGTTGGTGTTGTCAATATTTTATCAAGTGGTAATCGTAAAAAAAAATTGTTTGAGAACTTTTCAAATGATAAAAGAAAGGTCTTTTCTCTTTTTAAAAAAGGCAGAGAAACAAAAATAAATCGTATAAAAGTAAAAATTCTAGATCCTGCATTTATTTAAAAAGAGAAAATTTAGAAGAGGCCTTTCTTTTATTCTTTAAAAAAAGTGTAAATCGTAATTTCTTTGTGAATAAAATCAAAATTAGTGGCAACATAAAGATCACTTTGAAGTTGAAAAGATTAACAAATTTTAAATTTTAAATTAATTAAACTTATTTAATTAAAATTAAACAGAAAACTAAAAAGTAAATAAATATATTGTTGTTTTTATTTGTGAGAATTAATTGTTTAGGGATTCTTTGACACCCTAATAACCTCGAATAGGTTGGGTTCGAATTGAACTCCCGATTGAATATTTTCGGTTTCTGAAAACGCATCTACGTTGAAAATAAAAAAAGCTGGTGTGAAAAACCCATATCACATAACTTACCTAAGGTAAGGAAAGCTGAGTGATGTGTTGTCGCACCAGATTTTTGCCTTGCGCCCTTTAGGTAGCCATTCAATGTATAGCCAATTTAATCAATATTGTTAGTGTAGAGTCCTTTTGTATTAATATTTCTCATCAAAGGAAACTCATTATAAAATCATCCTCCATTTCTCCTTTAAACAAAATATTT
>JAAAKE020083947.1:0-22867 GCA_010014785.2 Anisolabis maritima | reverse complement strand
TTTAAAGAAACGAGTGAAGAAAATTTTTGTTTCGCGTTTTCTCCCTCCTTATCTGGTGTTCAAGTGCTGATATTGAAAAAAATTTTAATTCCCTGATTTCAATGAACCGTTATGTTTGAGACTTGAGTTCACAAACCATGATGTCAGGTGCGTTGGCATTGCTTTTTGCTCGTAATCATGATCGAATTTCAACGAAACTTAAAACCCAGAGCCATTCTGAACATGTTCGTTGTCGATTAATTTTTAAGCTTATTTAGACTTATTTGAGGGGTATTTTACTTACATGAAATTTTCTATTTCGATACCTCGATCGGCAGATCAAGAAGAAAATTTCATATCTCTATTCTGTCTAACTCCATTTATTCCTGAATCGTTTATGGATTCAATCCGGCTTATATGAGCAAACTTATATGATTTTCGGATTTTTTCGTAACTCAATGAATGCTAAGTACGAAAGAATGATTCTGTCTTGCTTCATTTTTAAATTTTATTTAGTGATTGAATTATTTTTCTTACGCAATGCCGATATCCACGCCCTTGATATATATGAAAAAAATATAATTCTTTTTATTTTAGCCGAAGGATGATAGACTATATAAAAAATCTAGTAATGTCATTTTTTCTAATAAGACATCTCCATAAATTAAGGTCCCATCGATTTTTTGCAATCGTAATAATTTTGCTATCCAATATATTACATATATAGGTAAAAGAAAAAAATATTTATTTTTACCTAGAGTTTTTAGAAATTGATAATTTATTATTAAGAATGCTGATATAGAGGAGCGTTTCTCAATCTGTGAGGAGACCCCTGCTATAAAAAAACAAAAGGTACAATGACAAGACACAAATGCAGCAAAATTTCAGACAAACCAGCTAGATCATCTGCATGAAAATATTAAGTAGCAATTTAATAGTTTAACCAAAAAATAGCAAGTTTCATAATAGACAATAAGATGACTATAAAATTTGCAAATTTTTATTTATATGGAGATGGACTAGTAATCTTTTGGACTAAAGTAAAATCTGTCAAAATTTTGGAAGTTTTTTAATATAAATTAAATTTAAAATCATATTAATAAATAATCAACCCTTACTTTACGTTTGGGGGCCCGGAGATTAGAGTTGTTACTGGGAACTGCTCCTTTCTCGAAGTTAATCACACAGAAAGTTGTTTAAAATAAGCAGGCACTTTTAAAGTAAAGAATAAATGATACACACACTTGCTACGCGACTGAGTTTTGGCCATTCACACTTTACACTTGGCTCATTTCACACGCTTGTTTCCCATGACTCCTCAGCCTGTTAGACTTGAGTGTCGCTGGTGGTGACGTTCTTCACCCAAACACATACCCTCCTAAAAAAGAAGAAATAAAATTATTTAGACTTTTTATATAAAGTTCTTATTTAAACAGCCATATAATATTTATTTTTAATTATATTATTTTCCTTTATAACTTATAAACATATATAATTTATTAACAAAGTCTAAACTTACACATTTAATTGATATTTTTAATAGGATATCAGACTGCTTTTTTCTTTGAAAGATTTTTCCAAAGATATTTTTGGTCTTCTAAAAAAATAATCCCTTTTCGGGAATGTTTTGATATTCTTCTCTTCCTCAAATTAGAGAAGTGATCCGACCTTTGTCAAAAAGGGTTTAAGGGTTTTTCCCTTGTCCAAGTTGACGTGTCAAATTTTTCTTTGCTTTAGGCCATTCTTGCTCCTGGGGTTAATGTATTTTTTGAGAATTTTCACATCGAACCGACACGAAGACCAGGGTATCTCTCTTAGTCTGGCTTCCCTGAACCAAATAGTCATAGAATTCAGGAAATCACGCAAGCCCCCCCACCCGGCAAAAGGGCCTTCGACAAGGTGGAGATACCATCAGGGGGGAAATTCATATATTCCTCTTTAAAATTGCCTAGACATTCATTACTCACACACTAATGAGACTATACCATAAATTAACATTGTTATGTATATTTCAATACATACTAACCACCTTTGGTATATATATATATATATATAAATACAACAATCAGATTGGACTGACGATGAACCAGTAAATCTCGTTCGAAACGTCTCAAATTTGAGTTTTCATTAAGCATCCAAAGGCTGATCCTGCCTTCTCCTATATTATATTCACAGCATAGCCACAATCTCTTCTACAAACTATAAATTTATATAGTATATAGAGAAAGTTTTTTTAAATGTCTTTTTCGGCATCGGAGGCCATTTAGACTCGGTCCTTATTTATTTAAATTAATTGGTAGCCAATATAATATAAATAAAATTTTGTCCCTCAGGAATGGAAGCGAACCACTGACCTTTGGTACGTGAAGCCAGATCTCTAGCTCTACTCCAAGGGACAGGGCGAATATACATTCTTTAGTTATAATCTTCTGTTTTAATTTTCTGGTACTTATAATATAAACACGTACAATATAAATGCTATTTTTTTAAATTTATTTGACCAAAGGCTGCGTCATCATGTCAATTTACAATATGTAGTATACCTATATAAGAATGTTTATGTTAAAAGCCAAGGGATCTATCTGGGTTCGAACCCAGGCAGTCCAATGAAAATGTATATATAAATCAATTGGATATCAATTGATATAAATAAATATGGCCGAATAATGGTATCGAAATTAAAATAAATATGAGTATCGTTTAAAGCCTCAGATGCCGGAAAGATTAAACAAAATAAATGTTTAAGAATAGAATAACAAATAAAAATAAAAAATTTACAAACTGATTAAAATAGAATATAAAAACAAATAAGTAATATATATAAATAAAAAAATTACAATTTATCTAAATACATTATAATATGTAATATATATATGAGAATTATAATTTAGTGAAACATTTAAATAAAAAAAATGTTTTTTTTTTGTAATATACTATGTGTGCTCTATAAATTATTTTATTTATTTTCTTAGGTTTTTTATTTTATTTTTATTTTTTTATGATGTAAAACTATTTTACAGGCTGTTATGAATGAAAAGAGTTTAAATTCTATTCTACGAAATTAATTCATTTTTTTAATTTAAAGGCTTAAAGTCAATTACAATTGAACTCAATTAAATTAATTACAATTTGATAAAGACCTATTCGACTAAGTCTCAAAAAATAGTGGTTGGTGCAGAGGTAGGTAATTAATATAAATAAATAAGTTCGGAGTCTAAATGGCCTCAGATGCCGAGAAAAACTTAAAAAAGGTACTCATTGGTTGATAGTCACTTTTTTTTAAAAGAGAATTATTGCTTAATTTAAATTCTAAATTTTGAGTGGACCTAATTCGATAAGTGATATCACTTTTGTTTAAAATTTATTTATTATCTTTGATTTTCATTGATGCTATCTGATTAGAATCATCCATCAAATATTATCTCTCTTTTAAAAAAGAGATTAAAATGGCCTCTTACCAGGTTTAATAATTCAAATCTGAAAAGTAGTCAAATGAAATATATTCCTCATTAATACATTATCCTTTTGAAGTTTTTAGGTATTTTAGAAATCAAATAAATTTGAACATATCTTCTTCTATTCTCTTTCGGCATCTGAGGTCATTTAGACTATTTATTTATACCAAATGGTAGCCAATATAATATAAATAAATTTTTGTCGCATAAACATTATTTCTCCTTAAAAGTATACTGTATCTATAAAATTTTGTATCAAAAGTTAAAGCATGGCCTAGCAACCTGTCCTCAATAAAAGAAAAAATATTCCTCCTCCCCATTTTAAGTCAGAAAAATTATTTAATTAAACAATAATAAATAAAAAAAGTCAAAAAAAATAAGTAAAATTTCAGATTTTTTTAAAGTCTTTTTCGGCATCGGAGGCCATTTAGATTCCGTCCTTATTTATTTAAATTAATTGGTAGCCAATACAATGTAAATTATTGCTTAGGACGGGGAGCGAATCACCGACCCACTTCTGCACCAAGGAACAGGGCATATACATACGTCATTATAGAGAAATCTCTGAAATTTTAGCCCTGTCCCATGATGCAGAGGTAAAGGTCTTGCTTCCCCTACCAGTTTCGCTTCCCGTCCTGAGCGACAAAAATTTATTTATATTATATTGCCTACCAATTGGTATAAATAAACAAGGACGGGGTCTAAATGGGCGAAAGATGCCGAAAAAGACTAAAAAAAAAAAAAAAAAAGACGTATGTTTATTATCTTATTAATAATGTTTGGCTTAGGGCTCAAGACAAATGTCTTAATTGTTATCACGGAATTTCAAAAGATTTGGCACAAGGGATGTTGAGAAAATCGTGATACGCGACAAATATTGGAGCCTTACCCTCCCTCCCCCCTTCGCTTCACATTTTAATACCTTCTTAGACGCTCTTCCACTTAGGGATATAAATTGTCATCCATTTCTGATGAGTGGTTCCAGAGATATTAGCTACACACATATCCAATAATATGGAAATTACGATTTTTTTTTTTTTTTTTGCATTTTTGGAGTCTTTTTGAAACATAAATATATTTAGGGACTTACATTTTTCATGACCATAATACTTATATATAATGCGGGAAAGTAAAAAAAAAGTAATTATAGAAACTAAATAATAATGAAAATAAAAAAAAATTAATTTCAAATTAGACCCGCATCAGGTTTTAATCGAAATATTTAATTAATTTAATTAAAAATCTTTTGATATCTCCACCTTGCCTTTAGAAGGGCGCGAATGAAAAAGGTTGAGAAATCCATCTATATTATTAATTAGATGACATTTTTATAATCTATTTATTACTTGATAAAGAGAAGGGGAGCGAGACTTCGTTTTCAAAAAGGTTCCTTCTCAATGTCTTTTTCACTTTCGTCATGAATGGTCTGTGCAAGATAATTCAGTCATGTTTACGATCCTAATCAGCCTCTATCCGTTTGTCTGTCGTAATTTTTCTGAACTCTCCGCGCTTACGCACTTCCATCTGCAATTCAGATTTGTTTGTTTTTTATTGACCTAAAATATCAAATCTCTCTGGATGGTCGTCATGTTCTTTTGTTAAAGCTTGTCATGTCAGGTTATGCTTGAAGATCTGATTATCTTAGTCGGCCACAGCCTTGGCCGTGAGTAAAAGACCGTCAGCATCATCAACTCTCTTAAATGAGTATCAACATAAAAAAAAGTAATTACAATAATCCTTAAATAAAAAGAATTAATGATAAATTATAAAGTATATATACATGTACTGTTATTTGAAGATAAACGTTACCGCTCCTCTATTTAAATTCATTGGAATTCAATTATGTTAAATAAATTTTTTTGTTCAAGAAAGGAAGTGAGTTCATGTCATCTCCCCCATTATGAATCAAGAACTCAAAAAAGTTATTCTCATTAATTTTTTTAAAATTGCTATTTAGGCTCCGTTCATATTTATTTGAATTAATAGGTAGCTTATACAATTTAAATAAATTTTATCGCTCTGGATGGGAAGCGAACCCTGGATTATTTGACAAAGATTCTATAAGTTAGGTAATTAGGCATTTATAATATATTTATCATATATAAAAACAATAATCATAGGTATCTTTAAAAAGCCGTGAATGTTAATTGGATTTACCCGTTCAGGAGTCAATCCTGATGAGTGTATGGCGATCACAAGTTACCCAAGTTAAACTTGGAATTTCACCTGTTTCCTAAATAAGCCATTCCCTTATTTCTCAAGGGTCAGGATATGCGGCGGACCAGCCTATTTTCTCTCTTTTTTTATTGCATTCATGACCATAATGAAATCTCAGAATATTCCTATGTAGCAGTGAAACTTCCGGCTAATCCCAACAGAAAATCAAGAACATAAATGCCAAGGTGTCTTTTTGCTATCAGATCCAAAAGAATTACTTTTGATCAGAGATTGATTGTGGGAGATGGCGTAAGCGGTTGGGCGTACATTACAGTCTCTCACTCCTGAATGGAAGAGATTAGAAATTTAGGGAAAAGGATTTTGCCAGAATTTTTACTGGGTTGGTGGGAGTTTTACCTCCTGATTAATTCTTATGCCCCAATCAGCACAGCAAGATTTTATATAAAATTGAAATATAATATCGAAAACATATCAAGACGGATCTCTGATAGTAAGATATAAGGTCAAAAACATAAAACAAAAGAATTCTCTTCTTGCGCTGGGATCCCACGTGGACTT
Organism: Anisolabis maritima; assembly: GCA_010014785.2. Classification (NCBI taxonomy): domain Eukaryota; kingdom Metazoa; phylum Arthropoda; class Insecta; order Dermaptera; family Anisolabididae; genus Anisolabis; species Anisolabis maritima. The sequence continues at coordinate 16,697 of JAAAKE020083947.1, read as the reverse complement.
AGCTTCAAAGAGAAGAGAAACTCTCTTAAACAAAAGAGAGATTCTCTTTTTTTCTCTCAGTGGTCGTCTGAGGGGGCGGCATTAATTGAAACATCCTTTGAAGAATCAAAATAAATTAGCCAGCTTAATATTTTAATATCTTATTCTATTTTTCCATTATGGTGGGTCCATCCAAGAGTTGGTGAGTCCTGCTGCATTTACATATATATTAGCAATATTATAGGCAATTATCAATTGCACCCGACATTTATCAAAAGAACAGACAAGAGCAATTATTTTTCCACGACTGCCATTTTATTATTATTATATCATTGCTTGATGATTGTATTCCCTTGATAAGGTTAGTCTTTTTGTTGTCTGGGATTTGCCGATGGAGCCTAAGTCTATTTATTTATCTCTTTTGGAAGAAGCTATTAGAGAGGGGAGAATCTTTTCTTAACGTACTTCCAGAGGTCGGCGTACCATTTGCTTGAAAGTCCAATGGTGTGTCAATCCAAGTCAGCTGGGATTGAACTCTGCCCTTGAAGAATGTCTGCTCTCGTCACAGAAGAATTTATAGGAAATCGTTCTTTGAATTTTGACTTTTTAAAAATATAAATAATCTATTCTTTCATCATCCCTGTTCTATTGGACATAATAAATTATAGTTGGAACCGAGAAAAAAACAAATCGGCCAAAAAGGCAAAAGTATTTTGTATTTTTTTTCTCTTTATTTTATTATTTTCTGTATTTTTCCATAGGCAATTAAATTCATTCTTCTCATAATGAGTTTTTAAGCCTATTGGTTTAGAAAACAATCAATAAAGATAAAATTATCACTTAATAATTTGATAACAAGAAAAAGAATAAGTATAACCAGTTATCGATATAAATCAGATGATTCCACAAATACTTAATTCTAATTTATCTAATTGAATCAAAGCACCGATCAAAATTATCTTAGCTATCTTTAAGGACCTGTTAAGTTATCTTTCCACGATTTTACTAAAATTATTAATCAAAGTTAACCTATTTTTCTAATTTCAAAAAGAAATTTAGAATAAAATGATTCATTTAAAAAAAAATAAGAGAAAGTAATCAGATACGTATTTATGTTTAGTGAAATTTCAAAATATCTTTGAAAAAATAATTTTCAAAGGGAAAAAAATATTTTTGAAATTATATTTAAATTTTATTTAACACCTTTATTTAACTGCTGGTATAATTAACTATTTCATTAATAAATTTAAAATATATTTAAATATTCAAATATATGTTTTTCATTTCCGACCGTTCCCCGTTTATTTACCGAGTTTTCGCGCCAGGGAGACACACACCTCAAACCCCGCCGTCTTCTGGTAACCATCTATCGGCACCCTGAGAAGCTACTTCATTTCCTATCTCTAACTCCTCCTCCTATATTTATTTTTAGTGAGCTAACTATTTCTAGTTCTATTTCCACCCAGTCCCTTTCATCCAACCTATTCTATCCTAGATCTCTCAGCACGTGTAGCCTACTCCTTGCCCTCTTCTTTACGTCCCAGTCGCAGCAACTCTTTTTCCTCGTAAAGTTGTCTAAGGGCAGGATCAAACATTCTATTTGTAGAAGCGTTTAGTCCAATGGCTGTTGGCTAAATGGGCAAAATAAAATAAAAAAAAAAAAAAAAAGATCAAACATTCGAATCCAGGGCATACTTGAGAATTTGTTTACATTAAATATTTTTATTTAATTAAAAAAATTGTTTTTTGGTTGCTTAGTATTTTAAGGCATTTCAAATGGCTGAAAAATATTTCAGGAAAGGAGTACCGGAAAAGCCCCACCTGGATAGATACCTAACTGTCTTTTGTTTTTCGTCATTTAGACTTTAAATTAATTGGTAGTCAATATAATTTAAATAAATTTTATCGCTGAGTTCAACGGACAGAAGCCAATAAATCTTATTTATAATCAGTGTTAAAAAATTCAGAAAATTTTCCATTTGATTAATTAATCAATAAATGTCATAAAGGCATTGCTAGATATTTAAAATTTTTTTTTAAATTTAAGCTCTTCCACTCTTCATAATTACTTTAATAGAGGATCTACGGATCTGAACAATTAGCAGAAGAAATAAAAAAAAAAAAAACTAGATATTCTAATTTAATTTATTTTATACGAAAATTAACAAAAAAATCCCAAAATATTTTTATAAGGAAGAGTTGATGACAAATAAGATCCTATGACGTCCAAAAGCAAGTCTTTTTCGTGTGATAATTATTTCTGCCATTGGGATCGCTACTTAGCAACTAGTTAGTCTACTTAACTAAACATCAAATTGAAATCACGCGCAAAGTGAAAAGTGGGGAAGGGGAAGTGAAGTTTATATTTATTTTGGAAAAGTCCTTCGAGAAGAAGACCCTCATAACTGATTCCCCTTGAACTAATTATTGTAAATATTTATTTTATACTCATTGATCAATTTTTTTTTTAATAAAAAGTTTCCTCCATTTCACAATGTCAACATTCAGACTATCTCGCCGATGAGGACATTAGTTCACTTCTCAAACGGAAACAAATTTAAAATAAGTCTATTTCAATCAAATGGTTTGGATAAATATAAAATAGATTGATAACAATTATCAAATATATAACCTAGAAGTGTGTGCTAGTTTATAACGTGTTTTATAAAAGGGCATATAGTGTCATTATATATCAAAGAAGAGGATCTTTATTTTAATTGAATATTCTATTTATTTTCTAATAAAAAATCATTATTTAGAAAACACTGAAAATTCAATAAAAATTAAAGATATTTAAATAAATTATACAACTATACCGTAGAAATGTTAAGGATTAAGGGAGAAATAAATATTTTTATATTGAGACTATTTCTATACATTGGCAAATGAAATAAGTTACTATTGCTAAAGAAATCGAAATGACAAAAAATAATTTCGATTCAACAATCCAAAAAATTTTACGTTTATGAGCTCCGAAAGTAAAATTAAAAAAAAAAAAAAAAAAAAGTAACGTTTAATAAACGTACAACACGTGATCTTTTTATTTTTAAAATATGTTTATATTCATAGAAATTTTGTTAATAATAATAAACTTTTTTGCATATTATATGAATAAATTTGGATGAATATTATTGTAGTTAACGATTGTTAATGGTATAAATAAAGAATTTATAGTAATTAATAATAGTAGATATAAAGTTATTTTAAGTGAAATTAATCAAAAGACTTACTTACCCCTAATTATGCAGGAAAGCTCCATGGTGAAATTCATAAAAATTTCGGTAATTATATAAAAATGTCACCGAATTGAATAATTGATTACTTATAATAGAACTATTACATAAGTAAAACTAAGTAGACGATACTTCCTGAAAATTCATCACCTTCTTGGATAGTACACTAAAATGTTTTTATTAATAAAATCACTAAAATTACAATTCTTCTTTTTTTGCTTTTAATCCCGTATTTCGACCTGAAGCATGATGGAGGGGAGAGGGCATGGAGGTAGTAGAAAAAAACCTAGTCTTACCTCAGGTAACACGTGGGCATCATCCACTTATAAGCTAAACACCTGAGTCATATTTTGAAATTAATCTAGTAATTTACAATTCTTTAAAATAAAATACTTCATTAATTTAGAATGAGGAAAAACACACTTGTTAGTTACTCATTGATTGGTTAAATTAGCATCTAAAACATTTTGACGATAATTTATTAGAGTAGGTCATTGACATTAAAAAAATTGAAGTGTTAATTATTAGTATGTAGACAACAAAATTAGCGAATGATATTTTAACTTTTTTATATATAAAATTTATTTCATTGTAGCTAGTAGTTAATTTAAATAAATATGGACAGATAACAGTTATCATTTATAAACATATATTAATGATAGTAGATTCAATATCTAAAGATTAAAAAAAAAAATTAAAAAAAGATAGAAAAGTAGGAATCTTGTCCAATTGATAAGTGAGATAATTTAAAATAGAGTCTTTTTCCTACTGCATCTGAAAAAGAAAATAAAGATGCTAGGCTAAATATTAATCAATAAGAAGAACAGAGGTAGGTATTTGAAAATATTAAAGCTTTTTTCTTCTTCAATTAATTCATTTTAAAAAATGTTTTAAAAGCCTATCAATTCTAAAAGTGTAAGTTAGAGAATTTTATAACGACCTCTAGTGAAGTGTGAAGTAACAGTTCGCAGAGATGAAATTTAAGTTACCATAACGGGAACATAAATTTTTAGCAAGTAGTCATCAATAAAAAGAAAGGTCGTAGACTGCAAGATATAGAAATAAAATACTACTTTACCGTCCAATCAACTCCAACTTTGATCAACGTTTCTGGGGCTAGACCCCTTCCGGAAATTTCAAAGAATTTTTTATTTCTCAATCATCTAGGAAAATATAAAATTCTAATTCTAAATAAAATTTTTTTCTTTTATTTAGAAAACTTCAAACCAGTTAACGGTGGCGATGGTTTTCCTGGAAAATTTGTTTTAAATTTGGACCAACTGCGCTCGGTGTCTTCCAAATGTAACCACGAATCCGAAATTGAAAGGTGCTATTTCCACTCATCTATTAAATATATAGAAAGATATAGTTGAGTAACGAAAATGTTTGTTTTGTTTTTTTAGTTCTTGGTGGTTCATCTTTTGTAAACGATGTCGTGGTTCAGCCGACCATCCTGGTTGGGAGCCTCCTCATTGGCAGAAAATATGCCCCTACCCGTTTTGTCCCTCTTACCGTGGATTTTCCCGGGTCATCTCTCTAGTGCTCATCGGTCTTCTTCTTTGGGGACTTCTCTACTCCATTTTGGGAGAGACAGCAGCTCCGGGAGGTCAACTCTTCGGCTTGGCCGTCCTTTGTCTTGCCGCACATTTTGGTGGTTGGCTCGTGGCTTTAACCACTCTTCCAGCTCTTGTTGGCATGCTGGCTGTTGGTGTCCTTTTTCAGAATGTTGGATGGGTACAAATCGAAGGCGAATACTCCCTAGTCGTAGCAATACTCAGGTAATTCAAATAGTAGTTAAATTTTTTGAATTTTTTCATTTATTTAAAATCCATTTTTAGGAAAATCGCACTGGTTATTATCTTGACCCGAGCGGGACTCGACCTTGACCCTCCCGCCATGAAACGACTTTGGGTTACAGTAATCAAGCTAGGGCTGGGACCCTGGATCGTCGAGTTTGCCGTTATTGCTGTTGCTACACATTTCTTCCTAGGCTTGCCCTGGGTCTGGGCTTTCCTTTTGGGGTAAATCTCTCTCTCTTATTTATTTGCTTTCAAACTTGCAAATAATATATAATATTTTTTAAATAGTTCCATTGTGGCTGCTGTATCGCCGGCTGTGGTGGTGCCCTGTCTCTTTCGATTGAGAGGAAAAGGCTATGGGGTGGCCAAAGGTATTCCAACCCTCATCATCGCCGTATCTGGAATTGACGATGCCACTTCTGTGGCCATTTTTGGAATCATTCATAGTATCATGTTCTCACAAGGTAATTTAAATATTTCAACTTTTTTAAATCTAATTTTTCATATATTCATTTTTGTTTTTTAGATTCATTGACTTATGAAATTTTACAAGGTCCGCTTTCAATTATGATGGGAATTGGATTTGGTATTCTTTGGGGCTTATTATCTAGATGGATTCCAGAAAAAACTGATGTAAGTAGGATTTAATTTAAATGATAAAATGAATTTTCAAATATTTTTTCTTCTTTAGCCATACGCTGTTCCGTTGCGTATTTTGCTCCTCTTTGGGGGTGGGCTCGTTGCTGTCTTCGGTTCGGAATGTATAGGATTTGGAGGGGCAGGTCCTTTGGGCTGTGTTACTGCAGCGTTTGTTTCCTGCTATTACTGGACTAAGCAGGGCTGGGAAATTGATGATGTAAGTGAAATATTTCTTCATTTTTCTTTACATATATTGTTTTAAATTTGTATATATTTTAGAATCCGGTGTCAACTGCTTTTGAAATTTTTTGGATGATTTTCGAACCAATTCTTTTCGGCTTGACTGGAACACAAATTAAAATAGGAGAACTAAACGGCACAACTGTTTCAATTGGACTTGCCTGTATCGTTGGCGCAATTGTGGTAAGTAAAATAATCTTTCCTTTTTAATAGATATCATGTAGGCCTTCTCTCACTCTCAATTCCTCTAATTAGGGGACCAGCGACTGGAGAGATTTAAAGTTGCAAGAAAAAATAAAATATTTTCAATAAAGGAAACTAGATTTTTTGCTCCTCTTTGTTTGGTTTGGATGTTATAGGATTTGGAGGTTGTGTGTGGTCTTTTGGGCGTATAACTTTGAACTAGTTGATTTTAATAACATTTGATTTATAAAAACCTTTATTCCCATTTTAGATACGAATATTTGCGACAGTTTGTCTTGCAATCGGAAGTAAGTTGAATTTGAAGGAGAAGATTTTTGTAGCGTTATCCTGGATGGCTAAGGCAACTGTTCAAGCTGCTCTGGGTCCTGTTGCATTGGATTCTATTATGGAAGCTGGAGAGGAATCTGCCGACTATGAAAATACTAAAACCTACGCTGAACATCTTTTAACAATCTGCATACTCTCAATTATTTTGACAGCACCTGTTGGGGCGATCATTATCATCCTAAGTGGAAAACATTTGCTAACCAAAACAACGGTAATAATATAATTTTTAAATATTTGCTTTTAAAACCTTCTTCTAAATCACAAAAATCTTTTACAGCAAATCCCAGTTCCAGTGGAAGGCTGGAGGAGATCACATCGACCTTCCCTTAGAGATATTTCCATCATCGACGAGGAAGAGGAACGAGGGAACGAGAGCAGTAACAACAGTTCCGAAGAGCATCCGAACGATGACTCAAAAAGCGATAAAGACAACAAGGACCAAGAGAACACGATAGGTTCTCCAGGAGGTGTGGGAAGAAGAAGAACTCTAACCACCATCGAATCGGAGTCAGAAGTTGCGCCACCGGTCAAAGAATACATTTCATAACATTAAATGTGTAGATGCATCGACAGCCATATTTTAAAAACATTATCATTTAGGTGAACGAGAAAAAAATTATATTATAAAATTTTTTTGAAAATGCAAATTTTGGAATGTTTATATAGGATTTGAAAATTTGAGTCCTTTTTTAGGAAACTTTTTAATTCAAAAATAAACTGTCTTATACTACGGTTAGTCAATTATTATTTATAAATTTATTCTATTAATTATAAGAATCTTATAAAGTACAGTACCCGTTAGGCTTCAAAAAAAAAAAAAAAATTAAAGATGAAACAAATGCACTTTTTTTTAGATTTTAGTGCAAAGCAAAGAAGCCTTTTAATGTTGAACAAGCTAAGCCTCCTTCTCCCTTGAATATTCCCCTGCTTGTTGGAAAATTATCTAATTTTAAGATTTTTAATAATAAAATAGTGAAAAATTTTATAAATACCCTGCACAAAATTATTTCTTGGTTTGTATATGCACTTGTCACAATATTTCCTCATACAGCAATCACGGGGCATACATTTTATAAATATGATGAAGCTGTACAATGTAGATTAAATAAAATGTACTACACGAAGGACTACCGAGAGGCTGGAACGGACGGGGTTATAGCTCGCCTCAGCATATGCAGAGGAAAAATTTGATTTTACCCAATCTTGGGGTATATAAAATTAAAATTAAATGCTCTCTGAAAATATGGATTTAAGGATTAACTATTACTAACCATTACCTTATTTTTCTCGTTCACGTTTTATCATCATTTAATTATCATATCATCAATAGTCAAATTTTTAGATATTTGAATGTGAAATATTTTTTATTATTTGTAATTGTATATTTTAATCCAATAGAAAAGGGAAAATTTAATTTAGTAAAATAAAATGAAAGAAAAATATTAATCCCAATAAAAATAGAGAAAGAAGCTCAAGTTAAATGGACAATTCATATATGTATTTATTTTTTATTTATTTACTAAATATTTTCTATGAAATAATTAATCATACAAAAAGAGCGAAAGAGTGAATGAATGTAGATATGTAAATATATTTTATATTATTGTTATATTATAATATATTGTTATAATATAATTATAAAATTGAGAATTTTTTTTCATTCATTTAAAGAATTTTTAAATTTTAAAAATAAAGCCACATCTTGCATGTTATTCTTTTTAGATTATCGAGTATAACATTTTCGCGTGAACTAAAGATAAATAATCCCGAGGTTTTTATTTTTTTTTTTATATAAATTGAAATTGGATAAAGTTGGAGTAAAGAAAATTAATTGTTTTGAACGAGATATTTATATGGCATCAAAAAATAATAATTTAAATAAAAAATAAAGATCTGTAGTATTAAAAAAAAAAATTAAAAAAATGAATGAAAAATTAAAAAAAATGAAATCTACTTTTCCTATATACAAACCTTCCGATATTATAGGAAACTAAAAATATTCATTTCGTTTATATAGCCTATAAGATAAGATATATAAAATAAATATAATTAATTATATGTTAAGATATTACTTATGTTATTATTTTTAATAATTATTATATAATTTTTTTAAATTTTTGTAGATGTAAATAAACAATAATATTTTACATCTGCTATTTATTTCTACAATCTGTTTCAATTTCTATTTAAGATTGGTCGATGTTTTGTAACATTGCTATATAACTAAAAGCTGAATTCATCAACTGAAAAAAAAAATTATTATAAGATTGAATACATGGTGTAAGCTATTCTTTTTGTTTAATTCAAAAATTATTTAGGAGTAAACTGGCATTTTTTTTTTGGGGAATATAAATTTTACCAGAAAAAAAAGAGATCACGAGATCAGATACGACGTAAGGCAACAGCCAAAGTGGTATTTCAATTGAAATCAAACCTGAAAATGGAAATATTTTTTACTTAACTTTATAGGAATATTAGCCAAATTTTTCTATTCATTATTTTGAACATTTAAACATATTTTTTATTTCATTTAGCTTTTTGGGTATTACCCTAAGTGTAAATTTTTAAAATAAAAGTGATTCAAAATGATAAATAGAATAGAATAATAAATAAGAGCATATAGTTAAGCTAGTTGTGGAAATATTTTGATTTTTAACGAGTAAATTTAAATTGAAGTACCACTTCAGCTGGGTCAATTTTTGCCACATGTTAATCTTTTCTATTGTAAGTAACTTGATTAAAATGTTATAAAATTTTGTTTCAATACGCATATATATGCTCTCAGACTTGAGTATATTGAGGTATTAATAATAATTTTTACCACTTTTATATATTTTTTCATAATTATCATTATTTTCTAAAAAAAAAATTATTAATTGTTAAACATCAAAAGCTAAAAAGAAATTTATATTTTTCAAAAAAATTTACCTTGACAGTAGCATAAACAGAATATCAATTTCAGAAAAAATTCAATTTTAAAATCACCATACTTTAAGCTATATATTATATTAATATAAGCTCTAGAGATAAAAAAAAAAGAGTACAAATATAAATCAAATTTATAGCCTATCAAAATAATTTCTTATTAAGTATTAAATGTAATTTATGATAAAAAAACGAAAGAGGCGAAAATGGAAATTCAGAGAAAAGTCGGTTCCTATCCAAATAGATATAATTACTATGCGTATCAAAATTAAGTAAACAAACACTAAAATTTGTTTCGTCTTAATCGATAATAGACTAATAGAAGATGTCTATATGAAATTCAAATTCATCAAATGTAATGTTTAAACATTTATTATACTATTTTTGATATCATTTATCCACCTTCCTCCTAAGAAATTTTTGATTATAGCTACTACTTGGAAGAAACTGCTGCCAACTAATTATCACAGCCACCGCTTCGCCAACTAGAGCTACTACTACTCTACCTTGGTGTATGTCTCCTTAGTGATTTGAATGAAACTGGTCGCTTTTAAAGGCCTACTTTTATTAGCCCTCAAAATGATCAATAAAATTTTGAGTTTATCGCTTGTGTTTGTGTCTAACCAATAAGAATTGTAGGCGCAAAATGAAACACGCATCATCTTAAAAAGAATAGAAAGGAATAAACTTTGTAAAAAAGAATTAATTATAGAGTGCAGTCTTCATTTTAGAAGTAAGACAAGCAGAGGCGAAGCTGAAATAATATTTAAATGTGGAAATCCCAAAAGGGGACGATTATAGGTGTCAATAGAATAAAATTGAGTGGTGACTCAAGAAAAAAGTTATAGTTAGTCAACGTAACCTGCATCACTATCTAGATGTTTTATCTAACTGGTTGTGAAGAGAGACAGAACTAAGATTGGGTTGACGCACATATATCAGCTTGTCTTACTTTTAAAATAAATTATGTGGCAGTTGTTAATTATTATTTATACTTTTTTTTACCTCATCATAGACGTTATTGCCTAAATATATCAACACATAAATTTGAATATTGCACCATATTATATAAACATAAATTTTTGTAATCTGTGGACTAAATAAATCCATCTGTAAAAAGAAAGTAATTTCTATAGTAAAGGCATAGAATTTGTTTAAGTTTATTTTTAAGATAAAAGAGTGCGAGATGATGTTTTGACTGGTTGAATGTCGGGTTGATCCAGGCACCATCCATTTTCGAGGTGGATATCCTCCCGAAAGGCGATGGTCGTACAAGTCCGGATGGCATCAAACATGCCCAGTCAAAACAATCATCTCACTCATTTATTTTAAACGATATATATTTGCTTATAGTTTTGGGGTATAGGCAAAGCTCTCTCTTCTCGCTGACTTATCTTATACTATAAATTAAAAAATATTTTTTACTAACTACTTACTATTGTTATAAGATATCCAGTGAAACTTACAAGCATTATAAAAGAAAAGCATTGAAAAAGTATATCCAGACCACAAATTATTTCTATTTCTTTTGAAACTCTGAAAAATAAACATATGAACTTGTTTTACTGACCGATTCCTAAAGAATATAAATATATGTTTCAAAATATACAGTAAGTTATTATTATTTTCTCTGAATATGTATTAATATTTGTCTACGTATTTATGAGAATTGGTAACGATCGGAGTGAACCAAATGACCAATTGAAATCATTTTAAATAAAAATTTCATAAAAAGTTATAAGAAAACATCGGCATTTGTAAAATAGCCAAAGGTACACACAATTTGAATTTTTTTTCGTAAACTTTAACACAGTATATTTTAAAAAATTTATATGAGGTTCTAGGTCGAAGATCTAGTCTAATTCTCAAATTTATAATACAATATATTATTTAGAGAGTAAAAACCTTTTAAGCCAATAAATATTGTTTTTTTTTATTTTTATTTTTAATATAATGTTTAATTAAAGGAGAGTAATAAGCAATGCCAGTCTTAGTTTCTGGTAACTCGTGGTCACCATCCACGTAATCACCAGTTGTCAATAGTTCTAATCTCTCGGCTACGGGGAATTATTTAGTTCTCGGGCAGGAGCAAATTTTTTATTAAAATAAATAAACAAAATGTCAAAATCATTTAGAGGCCCGTGAGAGCGTAAACTTCAAACGAGTGGGAATTCTAAAATCGGAGGGCTTTATGTCTGTGAGTTTATAGTCAGAGTGAAAGTTTAAGAACTACTGAGTTAGGAGATGCGGAAGAATGGTTCCCCCAACTCTATCTAATAAACTATGCCCCTGTGAATAACTCATTGGTGTGTAAGTTTTTTTTTGAAGCATAATGAGTATTTTAGAATAAGTCTATTTATTTCATTTCCAAGAATTGGTGAAAATAAAAGTTAAAAATTAGGTTAAATAAAGCAGAAAAATAGAATTGTTTCAAAAAAGTTCTGAAAGAATTCATTATTATTATTATTATTATTATTATTATTATTATTATTATTATTTTCAAGTCGATCTGAACCTTAGGTGTATACTTACTTGAACAAAGCATTATGGTATTGGACACAATTGCTCAAAATCTGTCCCATTTTGTGTTTTGTACAGTCGGATGCTCTTTCCAATTCTAAATTGAGCATTTTTATATGTCCCAAAAGATACCTAAGCATCAATAAATAAGTAGGATCCACGCCGGCGAAAATAATTACCATTACTAGATTGCCATACCAATGAAACCAGACCCAAAACCAAAACTCAGAGCGAGTGTGGATTGTAAAAGGAACCCATGTATCGGTGTGAAAAGTCCAAGTGAAATTTTCCACCTCGATTTTCATCAATTCTCTGTCTCGATCGGTTAAATTCCGCAAAAACATTTGCACCAGCCAAGACATAGCTGTGCAAAAAGTCAAAATGAGGTAGAAGTAAGAGAACTTGGTCATGGTGCGATTCGTTCTTGAAAACTCCTCATTCTTCTCTATTTTACAATGAAGACCATAATTCTTGTAGGCTTTTTCGAATGATGAATAGATCCATTCAATTCGCTTTTTATTACGAGATATCACATAATACTAAAAACAAATAGTGGATAAATTAAATTTTTTCTTATCTTTTTCATTGTTTTCTTGAAATATTGGGAACAGAGGCCGTCCGGATAATCAAAAATCCGAATAATCAAATACAAAAAATTGAAAAAACCATGAAAAATTGAAAAAAAAAAAAAAAAAAAAAAAAAAAACCCCGGAAAAAAAAGTCCGGATAATTGAAATTTGGTTGATCGAGTTTCTACTATTAGAGAATTGCTTCGTGGCCAAATCTCCATTTCCCCATCCATTTAAGTCCAAAAAACAAGATTTCGTAAATGATGTAAATGCGTGTGGCTGAGTCTCTGTCGAATGTGCACCACAATTTTATTAACAGTTAAATAAAATGATTCTCCCTTAAAATATGTTTATATATTTTACTTTTAACTTTTTGTTTGTATTTGTTAAAATCAAAGGGGATATAATTTTTTCATTCCCTCGATAGATGACAAAAGCCTTCTAAAATAAAAATTAAAGAAAAGTCAAATTTATAAATGCAATAAAAAGTGAAGAAAAAAAAAATTAAATAAAAAGTAAAAATAATTATAGTTCCAAGTGTCAACTTAGATAAATCTTTAAGATTTTCCGTCCCCTTATTGGTTATTTATTAAAACTAGTAGGCTAAAATTATGTAGCCTTAAAAAGATGTAGTCGAGTCAAGACAGAAGAACCAATAATTATATATATAATTAGAAGTCAAAATGGCATTAGCACCCGAAATTTACTTAAAATTGAAAAAAAAAAGTCTATCCACTGTTATATTGGGAATTGTTGTATTATTTGATAAACTTTTTCATGTGACTATATGTGATGAAATCTGTGCTTAATTACACTGTAAAGAATATTAATATAAAGAGCATTTCACTTCTACCTTTATTAATCCTTTGCACCAAGTGAACATAAGAACCGAACTTGTGGCCAATCCGACTAAATCTTTATAAATGATAAATGAAAAAACAAATCGGTAGATCCATAAATTGATAATAAAAAACAACATGAAAACCTAAAAATAAAAAAATAAAAATTAGACTTGGCCGCGATAGTTGAATATTCGCATGAGGTGAGGAAGGGAAGGTTTGAGGATCAAACTCGCCCGAAATTCTCGAATATTTAAAAATATATAGCCATCATGATGAGAGAGATGGCTGTACGAAGATCATAAATGTGTGTATGGAGAGGAAGTCAGCCAGTAGGGTAGCCCCTATCGAAATTAAACTCCAATGCCATCCTCAGTCATTAGAACCGAAATGAACACCAATTAAAAATACAGCAACTTTACAAAATAAATATAAAATTATAACTTATTATTTTGTAAAGTTGCTGTATTTTTAATTGTTGGTGTTAATTTCACTTCTAGTGACTGAAGATGCCATTATTATTATTAAATTAGAAACATTTCACATTTTGGAAGTTTAATTTCTCCCCTACGGGCTGTCTTCCTAAATTTGTTTGTCTTTAAGGGTATGTAGATTTTTGAAATAATTCTAGAGTCGGGCCTGAATCGGAATTACTTATCCCAACTCTAAAGGCTCTCTGATGGCCAAAGATGGCTCTTTCATTTCGCCTCCAACCTATCACCATGATGCACCAATTACAACGATACTTCCCAATTTCCCCGCTTCTCTGCATCTAGAAGAGACTCTGACAGCCTCTTAACCCACTTTGGAATTCCAAAAAGCAGGACTATAATATATTTTATTTACGATAAAATTTTTATTTATCGATTTGGAATAAATAGAATTTTATCGGACTAGTTGGGAGCAAACCTGTATCTCTTGGCTTTATATGTTTTTACTGTTAGCATTTAACTCTAAACTTGTCGGCCTTGAAGTGAGGGTAGATCAATTAGAAGAATTAAAATAAATTCAATAATAATTTTGAGAAAGAATAAAAAATATCTTCTCTTTCTTTTCTGTTGTAAAAAGCTATGAAAAGTTATGAAATAAATATAGCTGAGAATTTTATCTTCATATTACCTCATAAACTCTATCCCAGATATTTTGTGGCCACATAGCTCCAATTCGTAAAATAACAAAAAGAGATTGAATACCAAATTTTGGTTCTTCTTGCGCCATAGTCATAATGCTAAATAAAATCTCAAAAGCTAAAAGCTAAATGCTCAATCCAAATTGTTTCTTTAAATAAAAGATCGTTTTCATTCCCTCTTTTCGTTTTGATTTATCCTGATTTTATCACTTAATAATTTAATGCATTCGATAGAAAAGACAAAAAGAAGATTCAATATTTGACTAACTTTACTTTAATGACAAAAACTTTATGAAATTTAGATTAAAAAGGTAATTAGATTTATTATTCTTTTCATATTTAATTGGAAAAAGACGAAGAGAACAAAAAAATAAAATTAGAAAGTTGCACGCACACGATAGCGTATCGTCCGCATCGTATTTCAAAAATACTGCTAGTATCGCCAATTGGGTCAGATTTTTGCAGTAGGGTTCGCCCCAGCTGGCGAATCAAGAGTGAGTCTACCTATTTTAATGAGATTGTGAAAATAATATATTTCTAATTATTAATTAGTGTTTAAAAAAATAAAAAATAAAGAAATGGTTGCTTATAGATGAATTCATTTAGTGGAAAGAAATAATTAAGCAAAGCAAGTTTAAACCTGCTCATTGGAGATAAAATTGAAAAGAACGATAAGAAAAAAATGTATCATTCAAAAAAATAATTTGAAATTATTATATTTGCTTATATTAATGTTAAAAAAATTGAAGGCCTCAAATTAATTTCGATTAAGTAAATTTAAATTAAATAAATTAAAAAAAAGCAAGTGGCAGAATACGATTTCTCATTTACTCTATCTCTCTATGGAATAATTTATTATTCCAAATATTTTGATTATTTTATTTATTCCATTTTTAAAACACTTTATTTGACTGTTTTACTAACAGTACCAAGGCAAAGACAGTTTAAGAAAATATCATTTGTTTCCAAAAAAATTTTAAACGTTAGTGTTTGTTTATAGGTTATTCTCCTAAATACATATACCAGCTGTGGAGTCTCCCTTTGGCGGTTCCCTCACCAAACCAACCTCGGTCCCTTGAGAAAATACCCTTTATATTTCTGTTTTCCTTTTCCAGTTCAATTTGTTTAAATGTGTTTGGGTTCTCAATCAATATCGGGTGGTTTGTAGAAACATTCACAATTGCTTTCGAGATTTCATATTTTCTATGAAATTTCATACTTATGAATTTTATATAAGTTTTCAAAAATAAACTTTTTTTTTTACCAAAACCTGTTATTATTAAAGATAGGAGATATAAAAATTGAGTTTTAAACGAATTTTTTATATTTATAAAGTTGTTTTGATGGATAAAAACCCATTCATATAAAATAATATTAAAAAGAACAGCTTTTAATTGTAATCGAAATAAATATGAAGATGAATTACCTGGTTCGATTGTGTTGGATGAGAGGAGCATAAATTGTTGTTCCTTTAACCTCGAAGGCGTCCTCTCGTCTGGTTTGAGTTGAAGATGGCGTCGGAGGGGTGGGGACGGCGCTGCAGGCGGCAACGGCGGGAGAGGACCAATCGGCAACTGGAGGGGAGTCCCGAGACTCCCTGAATCTATTCACAAGGAGCGGATCAAAAATATATTTTCTCTTATTATTAAAAATTTTATACATAAAAAAATAAATGTGACTTGACCAGAGTTTAATATTTTCAGTATTTAAACTATTTAATAAAATATATTTTTGATCGAAATACAAATTAAAATTCTTCTCTGAAAAGATTCATTTTATTAAGTGAAGTTGAAGAGAGAAACAAGATGTTCAGACCAGAGTTACTTAGTTTATTGAAGATATTTAAGCAGCTGTTCCTCCTCAATGAGCAAAAATCAAATTCTTTCTCGACTCATGTTTTTTATTTAAAAAATAGACAACGAATTTGTAACACTTCTCCATCTTTTTTAGCCATTTTCTCGGGGAATTTATGTTGGCCGTTCGATAACCATATCGAGTATGTAATTCATGTCAAGTTATTATTTTTTTCGTGTATGTTGTTTGTATAAATATTATTAATATTCATGAAGTAAATTTAAAATATTATATTAGCTACAAATTAATATGCATAGATAAATAACGATAAATGATGTCAAAAAAAATTTTATTTAAAAAATCTGGTGTGACACACTTTTTCTTATCTATATACATATACGTAATATGGAATGATGTTTTCCGGGGTTGGTCCGCGTTGATTGTTGAGATTAACTCGACGTTTCGGCTCTCCTTTAGGAGCCATTTTCAAGAGTTTTGTG